>JABMCL010003837.1:1922500-1947500 GCA_018857735.1 Alviniconcha marisindica | reverse complement strand
TTTAGAATTGTCATTCTATAGCCAAGCTCCTAATGGCATGATCAAGTGGGAAGAATGTCCATGCCTCTCGCGTTGGGAGCTGGAGCACTATCCCTAATTAGATGGTCCATTAGTGACCATCCCCACTGCTTTGCCCGCTGTATGACTTATTTCAGCATAGTCATAGTGTTTATACTCGCCTTCACAACAAGTGGACGTTTGCAACGACATCCAACCATGCACTCCCGGACGCGCATGCACCCACGCGCGCGTGCACACACACACCAACACACACACACACACACACACACACACACACACACACACACACACACACACACATGCACACACACACACACTCTCTCTCTCTCTCTCTCTCTCTCTCTCTCTCTCTCTCTCTCTCTCTCTCTCTCTCTCTCTCTCTCTCTCTCTCTCACTCATCACGTGCCACCATCCACCGGGGCATACTCAGGAAGAATTGATGGTGTATTGACGTTGTGCCATGGTTTGCGCTGGCTTCGTACAAGGCTCAGTAGACTAAACTATCCATATTTCATGAGCACTTGTTGTCCCAGAAAGGAGTGTCCCAGCGGGCACGCAGCAACATCGGGGCAAACTTCTCTGAGACCCGATTCGATGATCCGCGTCCCACTCCCACTCCCACTCCCCTACCCGCGTACGCCACCCCCACCCTCGACACACATTCTGCCTCCTGGTGTAGAAACTTTCCCCAGTCCTAATTTAGGAGATGTGACTGCCCCCCCCCCCCCCCCCCCCCACCCCCTCCCCGAGATCTTGCACGCGGCTGCTGGCGGGTATCGATTTTTGCAGGGGATCAAAGACGAGACGAATTAGTGGGCCTTCAGATTATTGGGCTCCCGGCAAACTCGCCTCGCGGACATCGAGGGGCTAATCTTGCGCGATTCTCCAGCGCCAGTCCCAGCCTTTGGATTTGGATTTGTCTTTTGGACCCCCCCCCCCCCCCCCCCCCACTTTTTTTTTCTCTGTCTTTTTTCTTCTTTTCTCTCTCTCAGTGTTTGTTTGTTTGTCTTCCTGAGTCTGCACCGATGGATGATGGCACGTATTGTGTGTGTGTGTGTGTGTGTGTGTGTGTGTGTGTGTGTGTGTGTGTGTGTGTGAGAGAGAGAGAGAGAGAGAGAGAGAGAGGAAGAGAGAGAGAGAGAGAGAGAGAGAGAGAGACACACACACACACACACACACACACACACACACACACACACACACAGAGTTGTTTTTGTGTTGTTGTTTTTTGTTTTGTTTGTTTTTGTTCTTGTTGTGTGTTTTTGTAAGCGGGTCTGTTGGAGGTCGTCTCCAAAATGCCTGCGCCAAGTGTGGCTCACCCACGCTCGAACGGAATGGAGTGTGTGTCGACTGTAAATGGTGATATAGATGACGACGGACAACTCGTCCAGAAGCAGTATGCCCAAGGATCCAATACAGCTCAGGCCTTTTGCTGTTTGTTAGTTTTTGTTGTTGTTTGTTTTTGTTAGACAAAGATTTGTTGTGTTTTATTTTTAGAAGTAGAACAAAAATATTAAGTAAAACTTCCAACCATGCAGGCGCAAATTCCGCATTCTCCTTCTGTCTCCCTCTCTTTCACACACACACACACACACACACACACACACACACACACACACACACACACACACACACACACACACACACACACACACACACACACACACACACACACACACACACACACACAGAGTTTTGTTCTTTTCTTTCTAGTTTAGCAAAACCTTACTGTTCTTTTCAACCCTGAATTTCTTCGGAAAATTTCCAGGGCAGCTTAAGCAGTGATGGGATTTTTACTGTGCTTTTTGCCTCCTAAAATGCAATATTGTCACGATTATACAAAGAAGAAAAAGTAAGGTGATGCCTTGTTAGAGAAGTAAGAGAGAAAAGAAGACAGGCATAAATGCTTCTTAGTCTGGCAGTTCAGCAGTTAGCTGACGACGGGAAGGGTGTTGTTTTTCATTTCTCCTCTTCGTAGGCCCTATTACATTATCTTCGTCCCCTTTTGAATTTTCCTGTCTACTTATCTAAATCAATGACTCTTGGCTTGTTTTATTTTCCTAACTGCATTTACCTCCACTTCTGTCTTCTCCCTGACAGCAGTTAGCTGACGACGGGAAGTGTGTTGTTGTTTTTCATTTCTCCTCTTCGTAGGCCCTATTATTTTATCTTCGTCCCCTTCTTTTGAATTTTCCTGTCTACTTATCTAAATGACTCTTGGCTTGTTTTATTTTCCGAAGCACGTTATCAAAAGTAGACTAAAAGCTATAACTTCATCTCATCTCATAGCGCGATTTTCTTTTCCTGGGCACGTTATCAAAAGTAGACTAAAAGCTGTAATTAACTACATCTCATCTCGTAGCTGCTATTGATTTCCAACATCTCCACCAGAAGCAGCTGTAGAAACAGGGATAAGACAATACGTGAGCGCGCTACTGGAAGACGTCCGCGGGCATGTCAATCAATAGCAATTATGGTCAGCTGCTCTCTCGGGTCTAACGACCAGAAACTGCTTACTGTGCGAAGAACTAATGCAGAAACGTTCGGTCAATGTTCCTTTCAGGCCCAAACCCCCAGCGTCTGGAACTACCACCCGCAGTGTGTTCGCAACTCCGCTACACACGTCCTGCTCTCAAAACTCATCTGAAATCCCGAAATCCTATCTGCTTGTGAAATTTGAAAATGATTTCTCATGAGACTATACCGCCCCCCCCCCCCCCCCGCTCGTGAGGTGTTTGTTAAACATGGTAAATTGACTGCTGTGTGTGCGGCCCTTTGTTTCCGTTCAGCCTTGCTTTTTTTAAAGAGTTGTGGGCTGTCACGCGCGTGTTCATGAATTTTGTGTTGGGCTCGCGTGGAAAAATGTATGTGTGTGATTATTCGTGTTGGCCCATCCGCCCGTTCCCAGCTAAGACTTTAATGCAGCCCTTTTTGGACACTATATTATTATTATGTATCGTATTATTATTATATTATTATGTGTGTATTATTATTTTTACTGTGTATTATTATTATTATTATTATTATTATATTATAATTATGTATTATTATAGATTTTCTGAGACACTATATTATGTGACAGAGCGTGCAGAACTTTGCGTGATGTTCCAAAGTATTGTACATGGGCAAATTCTCATTGATGTGGCATTATATTAAGGGCACAGTGGCGTGGAAATAAAGAACAGTTCCCTTTCCTGTTCGATCAGGTGTAAACTTCGCACACAGAAAAACAAACAACAATAGAAGCACACACACACACACACACACACACACACACACACACACACACACACACACACACACACACACAACACCACACACACAAAAACCGCACATAATTATTGGTTTATGTCATTATGGCATGGATTCAAATCATTTATTTAACGCACTAGTTTGAAAAGTTAAACTAGTAATAAGGTGTCACCCGATATGGTTTTGAAAGGCGGTAAAAAATCTTCAAGAGCAGGTTCGGCGTCTCGTGTGCACCGATAAAACATATCAGTCATTCTGCTTCCTTCTTTCAGCCATTCTGCGTAGGTTTGTTTGTTGTCCTGCCTCCTGTGGTTTCTGTTATCCCACCTACTGTGTTCTCTCCGTCATCCTCACTCTGTATGATCTCTCCGTCATCCTGCTTCCTGTGTTCTTTCTGCCATCCTGCCTTCTGTGGTCTCTCTGTCATCCACATTCCTGTGGTCTCTCCCTCATCTTTACCCCTGTGGTCTCTCATTCATCCAGACTCCTGTGATCTCTCCGTCATCCTCATTCATGTGGTCTCTCCCTCATCCTCATTCCTGTGGTCTCTCCCTCATCCAACCTCCTGTGGTCTCTCTGTCATCCTGCCTCCTATGGTCTCTCCGTCATCCAGATTCCTACGGCCTTTCTGTGATCCTCATTCCTGTGGTCTCTCCCTCATCCTCACTCCTGTGGTCTCTCTTGTCATCCTGCTTCCTGTGGTCTCGGCCTCATCCTCACTCCTGTGATCTCTCCGTCATCCTGCTTCATGTGGTCTCTCCGTCATCCTGCCCCCTGTGATCTCTCCGATCCGTCATCGTGCCTTCTGTGATCTCTCCCTCATCCTGCCTCCTGTGGTTACCGTCATCCTGCCACCTGTGGTCGCCGTCATCCTGCCTCCTGTAGTCTCTGTTATGCTGCCTCCTGTGGTCGCTGTCAGCCTGCCTCGTGTGGTATGTCCGTCATCCTGCCTCCTGTGGTCGCTGTCAGCCTGCCTCCTGTAGTCTCTCCGTCATCCTGCCTCCTGTGGTCTCTGTTATGCTGCCTCCTGTGGTCGCTGTGATCCTGCCGCCTGTGGTCTCTGTTATGCTGCCTCCTTGCCTATTTGCACTCCTGGCGAGTGGCATTGGTCTATCAGTCACCCTGCTTCCCGTCTATTTTTGTCCCAGCCCACGCATTTCCTTTTGTGTCGCGTGGGATGACGGGTTTAGCCAGCAGATACTGTGCCATATGGTGCTGGCCGTTCCGCCCACGCTGAAATTCTCTCCGGTTCTGGAATAACGAGGGGTCCGCGGGACTGCTGCGAATATCGATGGCGCAGACGTGCGAGGTTGTCAAACAGGTTTCTGAAGCATCATATACGCGCGCGCGCGCGCGCGCGCCCACACACACACACACACACACACACACACACACACACACACACACACACACCACAACACACACACACACACACACACACACACAACACACACACAACCACACACCACACACACACACACACACACACACACACACACCACACCGCAACACACACACACACACGCACGCACGCACACGCACCACCACACACCACACCACACCCACCACACACCACACCACACCACACACACACCACACCCCAAAACCACACCACACACACACACACAACATCAGAGAAAATGAGAGCGGGAAGGGAGACGGGCACGCAGGAACAGCATTCCATACTTCGGTAGAAACAAGTATTCTCTCCCAACCTTTGGTTTGATTGATGCAGCCAACAATGGAACCAAGACGATGAACTGTCATAGGCTTTATACACTATTAGTTTTTGTTAACTCATTTAAATTAAAAACTCTAGCTTTCATTCCTGAATCACAACAGACATAATTACTCGCTTTTACACAAAGCATCAGAAGGGAAGCTTTTGAGAACAGCTGCACTGTTATTTGCAGATCTTTATTTTCCCACTTCATTCAAACGTGACCGGTTACCATTCACTTCTATGTTAACTCAAGGCGGAAAACGCAGTTCACGTTTCCCGGACCAATTCGATTATTACCAGTAGCAGACTTGTAGCCTGTTCCCTGTTGATGCACCAGTGTAATTGTTTGTCTTCATTGTTCGTCGTGTGACCAAAATCAGCCTTTCTATGGTGTTCTGCAGCTACTTGATTTGTAAATACACGAAGCACAACAAAGCAGCTACTCGAGTCCCCCTACATTCAGTGAAGAGCGGTGAGAACGAAGTCCGAATCGGCCGAATGGGGGAAAACAGTGGGATTACTTCTTTCCCCATACTTCATACGGAGGATGTCTCTTGTGGCTGACGGTATTTCCTGTGGGAAATTTGGGTAGGGATCGGTTAGTCCGAAAAGACCAGAGGAAAAACAGATAGTCAGTCTGCTCAGTCAGTCTGCTCACATAGTCAAGTCTGCTCACATAACATCGCGTTCTGTCACTTAACTCGGGGTTGAAACTGAATATAAATGATGTGGCGGATATTAAAGGAGAACCGAACCGAAGAAGAAGCATCACAGGCTTTACCAGTAGGAGTGGAATTAAAAAGTACATGTATTCATATTCTCTCTGCATGTATTCAGCGGCTTTTCACTCGAGTTATCATCCTTTCTATTAAAAATCGACGTTTGAAGGTCGCGAAAACGCGACCGCGAGGGCTGCCGATTTGTGTGCCCAGCAATCTAAATCGGTAACGTCAGGAACACGGCTGACATGTTTGGCAAAAATATCAAATACGTCACGAGGCAGTCTTTTTCTGCTTTTCGTATGTGAAGAGCGAACCATCGTGGCTGCGCCCGGAGGAGCTAAAATTCGAACCAAATACACACACACACACACACACACACACACACACACACACACACACACACACACCCCACACACACATATATATACACACAGCGTTTCTTTTGTATACGTTCTGAATGAACAACCAAGTCAAACACGCAGATGGAAATCTATACACATTTCTTTTACATTTAGATAGAGGCCATCTTGCGTCTGCGGTTCGGCTCAGAGTTATATTATGCATGCGAGTATAAACTCTCGTGGCTTATGGAAGTGCACTCGTGACTAGGTAGTTTAGGATTGTCCTATATTTGGTCTAACTAAATTGATCCTATCGAAAGTTTTAAGCATATGAGGCAAAGATTAAGTTTATACAAGAATGGCAAAGTAGAGTAGCAGAAAATAGTGTATGGTGTAATTATCGTTTATTTAAAAAGAAATTTTGCTTTGAGGAGTATTTAATCTGTCATCTGTCCTAAGGCAAAGAGTATTGAAATTTAGACTTAGTAACCACAGACTACCAAAGCAGCACTGGCGATCGTTAGGTATTCCAAGGGACGAAAGAATGTGTACTGTTTGTAACACTGGTGAGGTAGGAGATGAATTTGATCATTTGCTTAACTGTTTTAATGAAAATATCAAAAGAAACCGTACTAAATATGTTGATAAATATTATACACATCATCCCAACGTGCCCAAATTCAGTAGCCTTATGAACATGATTTCAAAATCTAAGAATGCTAAGCTTGCTAGATTTATCGGTTGTTTTTTTTAGTTATTTTGATCAAGCCAACAGCGAAACACAATGATTTTTTTCTTCTTCTCTATTTTGTCCGTCTTAGTTATATATTCACAACAACTTTGATTTGTGTTTGAGCATTTGTTCTTGCCTAACGTGTAAAGTGTTGTAGTGATTTATTATTAGTACTCATATACTTGTTTATAAGGAATGTATTGTGTGAAAGCTCAGTAACACCTAGAAAACCTAGGTATACCCCTGTAAGAAACCGACCACTGCTTCTTCATAAGATAGCACATACCACTACAATCATTGAGTGCCTGTCCAGGATGGTCTGAAACAGCCATATAACATCAGCCCGACTCTAGACCGTAATTATACCTCCGTTTTGCTCTAGGATACGATTATACGGGATGGACTGTGTAACTGCGAGTGCTGGTCAAGTCGGAGAGCTCGGTCTGAGTAGAGGGGGTCACATCAGCGACTCTATCAGTAAGAGTCTATGAACCGCCAGATCACCAATTTAGCATAGATAGAGTCCGATTACGGTCGGGTCACTCATTATAAATATATGGTATAGTTATGGTCCGTGGACGATCAAATCGCCGACTCTCTATTAAGAGCTCGTTAACCATCAGACCACCTATTCTAAGCATTGATCTCGTGCTCGGAATCGGTCAGGTCAGAACAAACAGCTTAGCCACGGAAGCCGATGGCGATGCAATCATTGAGTCCGTGTCCAGAAGGGTCTAAAAACAGCCTGTAACATTAGCGCGAATATCGAATGATTGCTAGTGGGTAGTTTGATCGGGTTCAGTTAGTCCGAGAAAACCAGAAGAAAAATAGGTAACTGGGGGTGAAGAGGGGGGGGGGGGGGGGGAGACCCAAAATCAAAAACAAACACCCAACAAACCTGAGACAACCGGACAGACGCGGAAGTGGGAAACCGAAAGAAAATGTATGAGAGATCTGGGAAGTCGTGCCGACGATCTCTTCAGATGCGATCTGTTGTGAAATGATGACGATGAACGGTTATAACTGCATAAGGATTAGGAAGGGAGAGAGGCAGAGCTCAGGAGCTGTGTGAAAGTCGAGGTGGCCGTCCTGGACTCCCGTCCCAAGTAAGCCTACGGTTTCTGTGGACGTAAGGCAACACTTCAACCAACAAGGGAGAGAGGCTAAAGAAAGCAGCCCAGGCAGAGAGTGCGACGGATGGCGTTGTGGCTGAAACCCTGTGGATGGACCACGCAGGGTGCACGACTTCAGCCAAAAGAAGGAGGTCGTTTCACCGGCGTCATCGCTCAAGATGCGAGGCAAACTCCAATCACCGGTTTACGACATCCGCCAGGGAGGAAAGGGCAAGAAAGGTGCCGCAAAGCGAGCCTTGAGTTTGCGAGCTAGACGTGTACTCTCGGTTACAAATTCTCTTGAGACCAAAACAAAACAAATGGTTGGTGTTTGGGGAGGGAGTGGGGTTGCGGGAGGGAGGGGGCTGCGATTGATAAGATCGATCTGAACCAACTAGTATCTCTCCTGCACCAGCCACGTGTTAGGGAAGGGTCAGTGGCGGTACCGACCTGGCTGATTTGGTGGGCCGTGGGTCGTGTGCACCATTAGCGAGGCGGTGGCGATCGATGGTGCCGACACCTATACGTCTGCCCCAACTTGTCACTTTGTTTCATACCCTGCTTTTCTCGGCGCCAGGCCGCTCGCCAGTCCTTGACTGGTCTCAGCCCAGGCTGAGCGCTCAGGTGGTGAGATCGCTGTTCTCTGTCCAGCCGTGAGCAGATTATTTTGTAGGATTCGTGTACGCACACGCACGCACGCACACACATACACACATGCACGCACGCACGCACGCACGCACGCACACACACACACACACACGTTCACACACACACACATTCACGCACACACACACACACACACACACGCACGCACGCACGCACGCACGCACGCACGCACGCGCACACACACACACACACACACACACACACACACACACACACACACACACACACACACAAAGACACCGCGCACATACACACGCGCGCGCTCAGTCAAGCACGCACACACACACACACATATATATTTTATATATATGCACGCGCGCATTCATTAGCTGTTTGCTCATCCGATTAACAGATTGAAAGATCGATGATTAGTATGCATGTACTGTGTCTGTACATCACTGCCGGTCTTTGTGCTGCTTGTCCTGTCGTCACCATAGTGTATGGGCTTTATTTTATTTATTTTTTCTTCTCTTTTTGTCTGTGTAGTATTTTTGTTGTTTTGTTGGTTTTTATCTCTCTGTTGGTACAGCTACTCGTTCACAACTTTTAAGATTTATTATTACTCATTAACTGTGTGTCTGTCTGTGTGTCAGTCTGTGTGTCTGTGTCTCTCTCTCTCTCTCTCTCTCTCTCTCTCTCTCTCTCTCTCTCTCTCTCTCTCTCTCTCTCTCTCTCATATTACCTCTTTACTTTTAGAGGTCTCCCGCCTTTGACCATAACAACGAAAGAAAAGTAATTTCGCTCTTCCGTTTTGCTTTGAGCGGTAAAGGAATTTGTCTAAAAGCAACCAGAAAAAAAGAAAAGAACAAAAAGTGATTTCCGGAGTCCGCGCTTCTCGGTCTTCAGACAGTTTCTTCCTTGCCACTTGCCACTTAGTGCTCTCCGAAGAGCAGTTGGCGGGGACGGAAATCCGGGAGGAAGGGGAGGAAGGGGTGTTGAAACAGAGAGAGAGAGAGGCCTGTACCTGACTCCACACGGTGGGTCAACACCAGACGGATCATTTGTTGCGATTGGCATCGAGTTCTCCTATTTTTCTCCTGTTTTTACAAGATGATTATAAATGCGCATGACGCTCGAGTAACTTTTTCTGTTGATTCAAGGGAGCTGATTTTAATTGACGACCCCTTCCCCATGTTAACGCTTTCTCGGATTTGTTTACGTGAGATGTTTGTAAACTCTGTTTGATTGTAATATCCTTTGTGCTTTACCGGTTACACCAGTGTGTTATTGGTGGCCTTGGGCGATTTTGAAAATAAAAATAGGGGTTATGCGTTTGAAAGCTTAAATACAGTCATTAAAAATCAACAAAAGTTGTTGTTAATGCGATTCATTTGAGCGTTTTCCCCTCCAGCATTTGTGTCTGAATGATACAGCCAAACATACTTTGCAAATTTACGAAGGTTTCGCAACACCAGAAACGTCTTCGATCGCACCCCGTCCCCACACCCTCCGGCAAAGTTTCTGCCTTCTCGATTTGAAGAAGAGACAAGATAGCGAGGGGACACCGAGATGCCGACAGCGTCTGCGCGAAACGAGAGCTTTTTTGCATTTACAGAACAGGTTATGATTGGTGTGAGAGTTGTCTGTTCTTCTAGGGGCGGTTAGGCAGGGCGGGAAAGGGTGGCGGTTTGAAGCCGGCACAGCCTGGTTTCCCAAGCGATCGATGGGCGCGTGCTTACGTCACACCAGCACGCACGGGGCCGTGGCTGCTTGCGTGTCAGATTGAATTTATTTTAGCGCGAGTTTCGTGCGGTGTGATCGATTTTCTGTTGGACAGTGTTTTGATCAACTATTCGTCTCTCCAGTGTGTGTGTGTGTGTGTGTGTGTGTGTGTGTGTGTGTGTGTGTGTGTGTGTGTGTTTATGTGCGTGTGTTTGTTTGTTTGTTGTTGTCTCCAGTGTGTGTGTGTATTGTTGTTGTTGTGGTTGTTGTTGTTGTTGTGGTGTTGGTGGTGGTGGTGGTGGTGTGTGTGTGTGGTGGGGGGGGGGGGGGGGTCCTTTCCCGAGACATGTCATTCACTCGGCGCACTTCTGGCACTGAAAGTGAAAAACACCATAATGTAATACAATCGAGAAATGTTGACGATGCAGCATTCATTTAAAACAAGTGGCCTCCATTAGTATGATCGATTTGTCGCGTTTTCGTGGCAGTTTTGTGTTTGCGGGTGGATTCAGGTCTGTCGATGCTTGCATATATGTACGTTATACGTTCTTAAAGCAAACTGTCGACTGGTTAAGAAATTAACGTCAGTACCACTACTACCACTAATAATGTACATTTATCATGCGTTCATCAACGCCCTGAGCGCTCACATGATACATATTAACCTAAATACAGTATTCTATACACGTAGAGCACAGTCCTACCAAAACAATTTACACAAAGTATTATATGGAAACACACACACACACACACACACACACACACACACACACACACACACACACACACACACACTGACTATAGCAGAAACTGGGTATTGATATTAGTTGGGGCGGAAATACGGTGACAAGAGGAAGGTTTTCAGTTACAACGTAATCGTTAGTGTGTTTCAGCACTCACATGCAACGGCGAGTTCTAACGCTCATCTCATTAGTGGGTGTTAGGAATCTGTCATCAGCAGGTTTAAGAACCCTAGCTTGTGCAACAGCGGGGGATTATCGTGCTCCAGCGCCGTGTGTTTTTTTGTGTGTGTGTGTCTGTGTGTGTGTTGGGGTGGGGGGGGGGGGGGTTACCGCAGAAGCAGAAATTAAAGGCCCCCTCTGCTGAGAATCCTTAGGTGTCAAAAGATCCCTTTTTCTTTTATACCTGGAGTCGGTCAGCACGTGTCTTTGTATGCTTCACCTTCTCCCGGGAGTTCCGCTCTCCGTTTTCTGCCTTTTGGAGGTTCATTCAACTTCATTTTCTCCAGCATCCTTCATCAAGAAGCCCGAGCGAAGAGCGGTAAATGACACTTTCACTTGAGATTTGACAGATATATTTTGTTTTGCTCAGACTTAATAGTGTGATAGACTTTGTTTTGCTCTGAGACTGAATATCAGCAAGGGCCCTCCGACCGTCAAACTGCGGGTAATCTCAGTTGTGAGTTTTATCCCCCTGGCTCCGCAGCGAGTTTAACCCCTTCACTGTAAAATTTCCGGGCGGAAAAGTGCACACATACACGCCCGCGAACAGCATATCTGATGGTCCTATAACAAATCTACTTTCAGTACTATGCAGTTTTGATAGAAGTCCTTTCACGTGCTCATGCAAATGGGGGGAAAGGCTTTAGTGATTTAAAATTTGGTACTTTTATTGGTCGTTTTCAGAGCGTCGGCGCAGCAAGCATGGCAGTGAAGGGGTTAAGCTCTCTTGTCTATATTTGGAAGGCGGTTGCGTCAGCTTGTGTTCAGGTAGCAGGAAGACTTAGCGAGAACTGGGTTAAGGGGCACATAAAAAATAAGAAAAGCTGAACAGCTTTAAGCCCCTTGACTGGGACACTCTTTCGGCACATAAAGTGTGGGCCTAGTTCGTGGAAACGGGGAGGGGGCACATTTTTACTTAAGATCGTAAAGGAAGTGGTATTATGATTTTGTTTGGTTTAAACAAAATTTTATTCATTCATCGTAATCATAAGCTCAACAAATAAGTACAGGAAACACAAAAGCAATATGCTTATTTGAGTGTTACCTATATGGTTTTGTTTGAATTTTGCATCCGACCGGATTAAACTGACGACCGCTGCTCCTTACCGGCTCATGGTCTCGTGCCTCGAAACTACCTCACAAGTCTTCAGGGACAACGGCAAAAAGGCCTGCTTAATCAAGAAGTATTGATTACCAGGAAGAACAAGACTTGGTCTGCCTTCTCTTTTTTTCTCTTTTTCTTCTTCTCCTTTTGATTAAGCGTTTTGTTTGGTGAAGACGAACGACTTGTTTTATGACCATGTTGGATGACTGATTGAATTAACAGACACGATGTATCGATTTATTCGTGACTTTTGTTTTTGTTTTTTGGTTGACATTTTTTATTTTATCTACGGATGTGGTTTTGTGCCTTAATTCTGGTGGCTCTTTGTTTTTAAATGCACTAAGGTTGGAATCTCTTCCGCTACATGGTTTTGAGCCTGTATTCAGGTTAAAGTCTATTCCGGCTGTGTTTCGCCCAGTTTGAGTTGACTTCGTGTTTAAATCTTCTCGCCTTTCTTTCTTCGGGAACATAGCTTTGATGCTGCTATGGGAGTTTGGTTATTCTGTCAGTATTTTCTCCCTGTTTTGACAGTCTTTCATGATTCACTGTATGTACGCACCGACATACAAATGGCTATCTCGTGTACTGTATCGCTTCGAAGTAAGCGCATCCTTTATCACACCATGTGATCGTCCCTCAGAGTGCATCACATCGAAATAAGCGTGGCTGTCCGATAGGCTATGAATCACATCAAAATGTAAGTGTCCATCTCTTGATCTCTTACATACCGAAATTAATGATAATAATGAATATTTATACGCTCATTGAGGAGATGACCGCAAGGCGCTTACATTCAAAATGCAAGCGCGCTAGATCAGAACTACCCCCGTTCTCTCTGTCTCTGTCTGTCTGTCTGTCTGTCTGTCTGTCTGTCTGTCTGTCTGTCTGTCTCTCTCTCTCTCTCTCTCTCTCTCTCTCACTCACACACACACACACACACACACACACACACACACACACACACACACACACACACACACACACACACACACACACACACACACACACACACATATGGAAATATGGCATTTTGCAGGACAGATATGTAGAAGGGAGCTATTGCTTAAAGAAGTGAGATTTAAGAAGATATTTGAAAGTGGACGAAGTAGACAAAATACAGTTGATATACCACGATTATGTTCATCTGGTCATCGTTTTGTGGGAGGCGTCACCTCACGGGGTTTTGTGCTTGTTTGATATTTATTCTGGGACAGACAACGCGCAGTTGCCAGGCTGGACCGGAACTGCACCTAAGAAGAAAAGGAGAAGGAGAGAGGGGGGGGGGTGGCGGCATTCGGAATCTTACCCTGACTGGACCGACTGAGCCAGATTTGACTGTTAGAGAGGCTGGGTACGTTTAGGCAAGAGAAACGTCAGTACAACTGATGATTTCTCTGTTAAGTTTTCTTTTTTTCTTTCTATCTATCTATCTGTCTGTCTGTCTGTCTGTCTGTCTGTCTATCTATCTTTCATATTTTTCTTTTCTTTAATTTTGTTTTATGTTGGCCGTTGGTGTTGCTGATGAGATCTCTGAATATCCACCCCATGGGGACCGAGAGAAAAGTGGGTCGGTCAGCCCTGTCATTACCGACATTGGCAAAAGAAGTTCAATCAGGGAGACCAGTCATTGATGGCGTGGCCGAAGTGTGCTGGGAACCGATCGTTAACTGTCGCATTCGCTTCGGCGCCACCTTTCTGACGGTCTACACTCAGGCCAGAGAGAGAGAAAGAGAGGGTAATGCCATGAACCATTATGAACCTCATAAATAATCAAGCTGTACATATGGTGACTTTTGATCGTATCGAGGGACAGCTTTGCTTTTTTTGGATCGATTGCAACCCGCAGAAGTAAAGCTAAGTATACTTGAGATAGTGATGTTTCTTACACACACACACACACACACACCACACACACACACACACACACACACAAACAAGCACGCACGCACGCACGCACGCACGCACGCACAAACAAACAAACAAACAAACAAACAAACAAACAAACAAACAAACAAACAAACAAACAAAACAAACAAACAAACAAACACAACACACACACACACACACACACACACACACACACACACACACACACCCTCACCCCACCCCACCCCAACCCCCTTACTGTCAAATCCCCGAGAAGTTACAGCGGTGGCCGGGAAATCGCTACATGTTTGTCGTGAACCTTTAGTGACTTGGTCCGCTGTTGTGGCCGGAGCTCGATCGATTCCAAGAGCTCTCCAGACGACGTCAGCAACAGCGGCGCGAGTGGCGCGTGCGGCACGAGCGTGGAACCCACGTCACCGCGTTACAGGCTCGCTGCCTCTGGTCCCTCTCCCACTCACAGACGCTGTCAGGTAGAGGCCGCAGTCGTCATGACCATGGTGCCGCTCTTGCCGCTGCCACGGCCTCTCTGACGTCAACGCGGAACTGGGTCGGTTATTTCCGTGGACTGTTGCAGAGGATCATTCAGTTGGCGTTTGTAGTTTATTCTCGGATCTCTTTTCCGCTTGCCTCCGACTGCCCCTCACTGTCTTCCCTTTCTTTGCGTTGGGTAGCAGGGAGTGGGAAGAAAGGGAAGTTGTCCTCGGATCGTCGGACAGGGTATTTTTTTGTCCGTGGAAAATTCAAGGTAAGTTTGTGCCTGATTATTGACTTTTTTTCCCTTCTGCCCTCCCGTGTTTGCTTTGGGTGGAGATGTCTTCGTGTGAGAGTTCGCGTTCACTGCCGAAGGGATTTTCTGTGAAGAACGGCACAAGCCGTCGATCTGACGGCTTCTGGAAACGTCGAGCTGTATCATGTTCCACCTGTCACTTGTTGGAAAGTTTTGTCTGTGTTCATGCGACCGAGATCCGGAGTTTCACCCGATGCGTGGCGAGGGGGCAGTGTATACGTGTACAAGAGCACGCTCGTACTTACTGTCGTGGACACCAGTGCAGTGCTACCCACCATTCTGGCAGCAGCATTCGGACTTAAGTAATTTCAGTGATGGGACCTGTCATGTTGTGAAGATTACTAGAGCCGAAGGTAATTTTGGCCTGGGAGTCTTTGGCCCCGACATTGTGCTTAGAATCAGTAACGGAACTGAATAAGATGCCAGTAATTGCAGTATCAGTAGCGCCCTCTGATGCTGAGGCAATCTTGAGAATTAAATTGGGGCAATCATCAGAGTTAAATTGGGGCAATCTTCAGAGTTAAACTGCAGCAATTTGGAGATCAAATTGTGGGAGTACGTTCTTGTGAGGGTAGACTTTGTGAGCTAGGTTTGTTTACGAATGATGACGAATAGCGGATGTCAGCAATGACGAGTATTTTACGTTTGTCTTTCATGAGAGGTCTCTTGTTTGTTTGTTTGTTTTGTTGTTGCTGTTTTTAATTCACTCTTGTTAAAATCTCGCCCTGAATGCCTGAAATAACCGTCCTTGTTGACTGGCCGTAAAAAAATAATAAAAAACAAAACAAAACGAGCTATTTACTTGCTAAAATCGATGTTCTGTAATTGCCTGTTCTCAACTGTTCATGTGGTCCGTATTGACTAAACGCTTCGATTCAGTTAATGGTGAGAATGTTCATTTTAGTCTCAACATTTTGAGGTAGGCCGGTAACGACGAAAATTTCATTGTCCCTGCGTGCGTCTGCCTGTGAGATTTCTCTGTTCCACTCAGTCGTAAATCAGTCTTGTCAGCCGGGCTGAATTTTGTGCCTGCCGGACGCGTTCTGTAATGAACTCATTAAAAAAAAGAAGCAGCAAAAGGGGAGGGGAAATGAAGAACGGTGGTCGACGAACAATAGTGAAGCAAGGCTGTCTTGTTTGAATTTAGTGTGAGCAGCAGGTTCTTTTGTAGTGGAATAGAAGGTGGGAAGCGAGAGAGACAGAGACAGAAAGAGAGACAGAGAGAAAGAGAGAGGATGGAGACGAGCGGAGAACGGAGAGAGGGGGGAGAGACTTCTGCGTATAGTTTATTGTACTTTGGTCTTAGGCTCATACAAATTCAAAAACAAGCGAACACACAAAGGTAAACATACTGAGGAGAGAGGGAGAGAACATCTCTCTCTCTCTCTCTCTCTCTCTCTCTCTCTCTCTCTCTCTCTTCCCCTTCCTCCCACTTCTCGTAAATTCTCTGTTTTAACCCTCTTGATTTCCCTCTTGTGAGTTGTGTGTGAGTTAAGTAAAGTCACGCACCAACGAACCCAACGATGTCTAGGGCAGCTGTACGCACCATTAACAGGGGATAAAACTATACTTTCACGAGCCTGCCGTTTGTTTGAATGGCAATTGATTTTTTTGACCGGCCAGCTTTGTTACGACTATTTAATTTTTCTTGACCAGTCTGCTGTGCTCTCACAATATGAAAAGTCCGCCGTCAGTGTTATAAAATGGTTGTATATTTACTTGAGAATAAACAGGCAGTAACCGAAGTATGTCTACTGTATGCCTCCGGTGGCTAGTATGATCTTTGTTGTCGCATAGGAGTGTGTGTCTGGGATAGATTCGGTTCTCAGTGTGGAGTCCTTGTTTCGCAGAGAAGTATGTCCATTTCAGGTCGAAGTGTGTGTGTGTGTGTAGTAGTTAATTGTTGAGGCGTTATATTTAGATCTGGAAGACCCTAAACAGAATAAATCTGACGGAAGAAAAGAAGAAGAAGAGAGAGAGACAGAGAGAGAATCCTAATCCTTTCGTAAAGAGCATAGGCCTACACTGCCAAGCAGAAAGCAGAGGGGTTATCAAAAATCTGATCCTGGTGGGGATCATTATGTTGGTAGCCTTGGTCAGACACGAGTTTCGCTACCTGAGTGGCTTATCAGTGACCACCAGCACATAATGGTGAGAGCTAGGATATTAGCCCGATACCAGCGAAAGAAGTATGTCCATGGATGGACTCGGTTGTTGATGATGGTCAGTATGGTGCACGTCATCCCAGGGAAGTGATTGTATCCGTGGATGACAAGATGAGTCAATTTTTATGTTTGTCGCTTTCATGGAAGACTCGGTTGTTGTATGGTCATCGTTCCGTTCATGGATGACTCCGTTGTTCAGAATGGTGTTCGATGTTTCACAAAAGTGTGTCCATAGTAGTTCAGAACAGTTTTGTTGTTGTTTTGCTGGAAAAGATTGAGTGATTCAGTATTCAGTAGCGTGAGTCTAATGTTTGTTGATAAACTGAAAAGAAAGAATAATGGAGTCGTTGTTTCTTCTGCGTCTCCGTTTGGTGAGGATTGAAGAGGATTTCGGCGTCTGTTTTATATATGATTGATTTTCAGTTTCCAAAGATAAGGGGTTTTTTCGGCAACAGGCCGGACGTTCATAATATGATCAGGTAGGGATGGCTCGGGACTGTGTTGTATGCATTTTACATGCTTGGTTAAAAAAATCGTAGTTCGTTGTTGAGTACCATCCATGAATGGGCACTTTCTGTACCTGTACTACTGTTCATTTGGTTCCTGTTCTATTTCTCTCAGCGATGGTCAAAGCATGGTACCTGATACAGTGATAGATCGGATGGCGTGGGATGTAGTGTGGTTGGTTTTCCTATTGCTTGATAAAAGAGGGTAACCGTTCGGGCGTGTTGTGGGATTTCCCCTGATATGTTCGTGTTTTGATTGAGTTTGTAGCTCTGGTCTGAGCAATTTTACACATTATGAGCAGAATGTTTAGATGTGTATTGACTTATGACGGTGTTTGATCGTCCTGAGAAGACCCTGTAAGGTTCACGGGACGTTGGAACCCAATTACTAGCTCCTCTCATACTTCCTCTACTCTCTCTCTGTCTGTCTGTCTGTCTCTCTGTCTGTCTGTCTGTCTGTCTGACTCTCTCTGTCTGTCTGTCTCTCTCTGTGTGTCTCTCTCTCTGTCTGTCTGTCTGTCTGTCTGTCTGTCTGTCTGTTCCTCTCTCTCTCTCTCTCTCTCTCTCTCTCTCTCTCTCTCTCTCTCTCTCTCTCTCTCTCCTCCTCACACACACACACCTCTCATCCACACACACAGAGACAAGGGAACGAGAGAGAGAGAGAGAGAGAGAGAGAGAGAGAGAGAGAGAGAGAGAGTGAGTTCATGTAATTATTCATACACTGAAAACGCTTGATATTAATTTTCTGTCCAAAACATCTGGATTCAATGCAGGCTGTTTTGTGTATAAATATATATACGGAACAACTTCATCTGTGATGAATATATTACACGTAGATAAGCAGATGATGTTTACAGATTTTATTGATTTTTTTTTAAACACGCGGAGCTTTTGTAGGAAGAAATCTGGGCTTATGTGAATGCTTGTTTGTTATTCATCAGTCTGTTGTCGGCGAAATTGTGGCTGACTGGGCTCAAAGCACCAACTAACTCTCTTCTGTATCTCTGTCACCGTCTCTCTGTCTCTGTCTCTCTGTATCTGTTTCTGTCTGTCTGTCTGTCGCCCTGATTATAACCGCACTGGTTGACTGGGCGTAAAACACCAACTTACTTACTGTCTGCCTGCCTGCCTGCCTCTCTCTCTCTCTCTCTCTCTCTCTCTCTCTCTCTGAGTCTCTCTCGCCCCCCCCCTCCCCCCCCCTCTCTCTGAGTCTCTCCCCCCCCCCCCCCCCTCCACCACTCCACATTTCTGTCCCTTTCTGATGACGATGAGGAGGTCATGCACGAGGTGGTTAGGCCATGCCGCTATGGACTGTAAGCTATGATCGACCCAGAGGCTGTTGAAAGGGATAACAACAGCAATACCCCAAGTACGCGGGAACGAAGGGTCTCGTGGGTATCGTCTGTGTTTGTGGTGGATTCTGGCTCCGTGCAAAGCGGGTGGCAGCAATGTTTATAGTGTGTAGAATGGTTTCTCGCGAAGTGGATGTCAGCCGTGTTTGTGGTGCATATATTTCTGAAGTGGGTGTTAGTAGTATGTGGCGAGTGTAGCGCTAAAGTGGGTAGTAGTAGGTGGTGGCTGTTGGGCGAACACGGATGTCAGCAGTGTTTGTGGGGCATGTAGGGGCAAAGTGGGTGTCAGCAGTGTTTGTGGTGGATGCAGAAAAAAAGTGAGTGTCCGCAATATTGTTGGCGGGTGGATGCAAGGACAAAGTGGGTGTCAGCAGTGTTTGTGGTGTATGTAGGGGTAAAGCGAGTGTTAGCAGTGGTATTGGTGGAATTTGAGGACAGTGTGGGTGTCAACAGTGTTTGTGGTGGATGTAGGGGTAAAGCGAGTGTTAGCGATAGTATTGGTGGATGTGAGTACAGTGTGGGTGCCAACCGTGTTTATGGTGTATGTAAGGGGAAAGTGAGTGTTATCAATGGTATTCGTTGATGTAGGGGGGAAAGTGAGTGTTATCAATGATATTGGTGGATGTAGAGGGAAAGTGAGTGTTATCAGTGGTATTGGTGGATGTAAGGGCAAAGTGGGTGCAAAGTGGGTGTCAAGTGTTAGCAATGAATACCATTGCTAACACTGGATATAAGGACAAAGTGGGTGTCAGCCGTGTTGCTGGTGGATGTAGGGATTAGAAATGGCTTTGGTGGATGTAGGGACAAGGTGGGTATCAGCAGTGTTTGTGGTGAATGTAGGGGTAATGCAAGTGTTATCAATGGTACTGGTGGATGTAGGGGAAAAACGGATATCGGCAGCATTTTGGTGATCTATGGGAAACCTAAGTGTAGTTTGTGGTGCCTGGGAAGAGCCATGCGAAGTGGGCTTGGTTCTCCATGGAACTGGACTGACTTCACAACCTTCATAAGCTAATCAAGAGTATTGATGCCAATCAACAACAGCGACAACAACACTAACAACAGTAACAACAACAAAATAGAGAAGGGAGTCTGTGTTTTATGTGTTTTATGTCATGGATTGAATTTTGTCTTTGTCTTTCTTTTCTTTTATATAGGTACATTTTATTTGCCAAATACATTATCCCGCATTAGGCCTTGATTTCAGTTTGTTATTAGTGTCTTTTTGTTAGAGTTGCCTGTTCGTTTGTTCGGTTGCTAACTGTCTGTCTTGTTTTTCTAGTTCCCAAGAGGGCTTTTTTGTGCTGTTTGTTTGTTGGTTTTTATATTCTATTTATGTTCCTAAATAGAACATTTGTCGCGAGAAACAGGAGTCGCTTATCCCAAACAAAGCCATTTGTAACAGAGTAACGCTGCCCAACCTGCTGGTGAATTCAAAACAAATTAAATCCTTATGCTAGTGTTGTTTCCACAGCGTTTTTCACACACACGCACACACACACACACACACACACACACACACACACACACACACACACACACACACACACACACACACACACACACACACACACACACGCATCACACACACACACCAACACACACACACACACACACACACACACACACACACACACACACACACACACACACACACACACACACACACACACACACACACACACGTATCATATGTTCTTTTTTAATCATTGTCGGTGAAATTGACATCGTAATGATGAGAACCCGGCGAGCGCCTCATCTCGAGATCAATCGTAAACAGCATAATCATCTTTCACATAAGAAAGAGACGAGAACGTGATAGAGTCCAGTGCAAATTGAAATGGCTTGCTCACTATTTCATCTTCTTTCGAGGTGGGTTGTGGCGAGGGAGCGGGGCTTCATTTCTTCATCTTTTCAATGTTGAATTTGCGCGGAGATCGAGTAGACGGCAAGGGCCGAAAGCCCAGCGAAATCGATCTGAACTACGGTGCCAGGGATGGAGGACTCCTGGAGATGGAGTCCTGACTCATTCGCCTGCGCTGGCGTGGGTTGATAGTGGTGGCACTTCTCGCGGGTCAGTCTGTATAAAAAGAAGAAGAAAAATAAAACACTTGCATTTTTCAATACCGCTGGGGGCTAGGAGAGCTTTCGTTATTGTTAACGCTTGGGCTGTCGTCTCAGAAATCGTTTCCCTGGTCGATGTATACGCCCCTGTTTCGCCTTAGCGTCATTGAAGCAGACGTGATGGAGTGCTGGTGGGACGCACACTGGCTGCAAATTGTATGGGCAGTTTGTCACTTTGCCGTCTGCTGAAACTGCATTAAGACCGGAGTACAGCAGGGTCACGTTTGCTGTGCCATTTGCATGAAGAAATTGAGCTATCTTACGTATTCAAACAAACAAAAAAGAACCTGTCAGCTGTAAGTATATCTGTACCTGTAGAGTTGCCTCATGAGAACAGTTGCTTAGTTTGGTACAAAACAATCGGCTGTAGAAAGTTATTGAAACATGGGGACTCAATTGATATCAAACAGCTGAATAGAATGTATCTTTCTTTATCTGTTCGATGAAACATTAACTTTTTGTCATCAGCTTACGCCGCAGTACCTCGAAAAACAGACCCACTGCATGGGTGAATGTCAAGAACGTAACATTGTATATGTTGGCTTTCGAAAATTTAAAGTCGTACTTGACAGTATTGTAACGAGTATTATATTTATATTTGCCATTATTTTGCCTGCCAAAGGTCAGCTCTGCAAAATACTGACCACGCAAAATTAATGTCAACGGAGTTTGGCTTGTGTGACAACATTAGTCAACATTTCGAACATTATTGTAAAAAGTCAGCTCTGTGGTAATATTAATGTCAACGGAATCTGGCTTGTGTAACTGTTAGTCAACATTTTGAAGTTTATTGTAAAAAGTCGACTGTGGTTTTTTGGTTAGAGTGTGGTTAGAATTTGGCTTGGGCCTCTCCATCAATAGCCTGGTGCTTGCGGGTTTATCGGTGACTGCGGGTGCCACAATCCGTATCGACCCACCGCACCTCGGTGCCCGTATTTTAGGGGTCTTCACCACCCCTGCTAAGCCCCACACCCAGACACCATTGATTACTTGAGCGAAGGCACGCGGTTGGTGACGGGTGGAGGGGATGTTCTGGGGAAGAAATTAAAGAGAACTGGTGAATAGTAGCGGATTGTGAGCCGGTTTGGGCCTAGCGGTCAGGCGCTAGGCTGAAAAGCAGACGGAGTCCGCTTCATCTCTCCTATCTGTTCAGGAGTTGTGGTTTATGGACACCAGTAACCTTTTCCCCGTCGCAGTTCATGAAGTGTTTGTTTAAATGGCTCTCGCACCGTGTGAGCCGGTTTGGCCTAGCGGTATGGCGTTAGGCTGGTAAGCGGAAGGACCTCGGTTCGATACCGCTTCGGCTCTCCTTTCTCTTCAAAAAGGTTGTGGTTTGTGGACACTGTCTTGTGATTTGTCCATCCTTCCTACTGAAACATTAAAATGGCTCTCATCGCTGCCCATCTGAATGCAGAAGTCATTCTGGTGGTGACAGTGTAGCGATAGGTATATAATCTCCCTCTCCCCTCACCTCCATACCCCCTCCCCCCTTCTCCCCGTCCCTAATAAGCCGTACGGTTTCTGTGGACGTTAAGCACCATGTTTACTTACTCTCGCACCGCTGCCCATCCTAATGCAGAATCATTCTGGTGGTGACAGTATAGCGTTAGGCATAGTTTCCGCTTCCCCCAGCTCCTTGGGTCTCAGTACCCCACGTAAACATGGTGCTTAACGTCCACAGAAACCATAAGGCTTATTAGGGACGGGCAGTACTCCACTGTGGGTGTCAGTATATATACCTCTCCGGAAACAACTCGGCGTTAAATAAGTCAACACCAACACTTGGACTCCATGGATTGCTAGAGTTTTTGTTGTTGGTTGTGCGGTTTTGTTGGTGTTGTTGTTGTGTGTGTGTGCGTGTGTGTGCGTGCGTGCGTACGTGCGTGTGTGTGTGTGTTGTGTGTGTGTGTGTGTGTGTGGTGGTGTGTGTGTGTGTGCGTGCGTGCGTGCGTGTGTGTGTGCGTGCGTGCGTGCGTGTGTGTGTGTGTGTGTGTGTGTGTGTTATTTTGTGCGGGTGGGAGGGGGTTGTTTTTGTTGATGGTATCACTGCGGTCCGTTAGGTTTGTCGTGCTAGCTGCATTCCGCTTTAGGCGGTCGGAATAAAACATTACACCTTTCGATCGAAAGTCGGTGTTGTCGGTTTGCTATTCTGCCGAGGGAGAACATAACACAATAATTTGCCGCAATGGTTAGGTTTCATTTCCGCGAACGCTTTTATTACTCTGCGTCGCTTCAGTGGGCTAACCGAGGCACGCTTTCTGTTGTTGTACAAGCTTGGTGTGTGTGGGAATAAAAGAAAGACGGCTTCCTGTGGGAGTGGATGGGCGATATATAGCCACATCTCCGTGGTTTCTGACAGGTAATGTTGGCGTTTGACCGTATCTTCTAATGTTCTTCCGTATTGCTTGCATAAATGACAGTACGTGATGCCCATGAGACTGCTTACCCCAGTCCACTGGGTTATATTTATTTGATCGAAATCCAATTTGCCTGTGTGCATTCGTAAAAGTTAATGAAACATTATGATACAGTATTGTTTGCGAGATTCGTAAATAAAACAAAACGATCGTGTGTTTTTTCTTTCTATATCGCCAACATTTTAACTTTCATCCGTCAACTTGTGCCACAATACCTCCATGAACGAACCTTGTCCTAGTTAAAGGTCCAGGAACTGTCAGGAATGTTATAAAAGTGCATCATTTCCTGATAATGGTCTAGTATTGTAAATCCATTTTCTCTAGCTGATGACTAAAAGTAGGGTTAGACAGACCCAGAGAAACTAGTGTGTTCGAAACTTTGAAATATGACTGAAATACTAAAAACACTGAAACATTGAAACGTAGTAACAAAGGAAGAATGAGGATAGGAAGGAATTTAAGAGCGGAAGAAGAATAAATACTTGTCACTTAATTACGCCTTCCGTTTGACAGCATTCTTGAGGTTCTCTCTGCTAAGAACCCAGAACTATCCAAAATTCCCCTTCTGAGCCTGAAGTAGGCCAGAATGTAGCCTTGCATGCTTCGCGTAGTGCCTTGGATTCTGCCTTCCTAGTGTTCATTGTTACCTTCACAGTTCGTACAGCTTCATTTTTCTTAGTCCTCTTCAGGCATAGGCTGACATTAGTCATGAACAGAGACTCGTCAGACTTTTACTTGTGATTTGATGCCCCTCCTGCCCCCCCCCCCCACCCCCCTCCCCCCACCCACACTGCCCCACAAATGACGTCATGGTCGAGCGGGAGCTAAAATATCAAGCAACTAACTCGCTCGTTTCTTTCGTGTTCGTCTTCATCCTGTTTCACACGCACACAGACCTCTCGCATTTCATTTCTTCCCTCCAGATGAAGGACGCTAACGGGAGGAAACGAGAACAGGCGACGGAAGCTGGTCTGAAAGCAATGCTTGGACATTTCTACGGGCTTCGTCCTCCCCTTATTGAGCCTAACTGCTGGGGACCGTGCTTGCTTGCACTCAAAACCAGTTTGTAGTTTTGGAAGGACGGCGGTGGGAGCTTATCCAGATGAGGATGTTTCCGCAGAATGTCAGGTCTAGGAGAGGACGCTACCATGTGACAGCGGACATTACCCTGTGACATTGGACATTACCGTATGACAGTCTGGTCTTCGGGGAGGATGTTTTCACATGAAGGTGTGGTCTTGGGGAAACCACTACCCCGTCACTGTGTGGTTTGGGTGGTAGCGTAACAACTACTGTGTAGTCTGGGTGGCAACGTTACAAATGCTGTCTGTTCTGGGTGCTAATGTTACAACTACTGTCTGAGCTAGGTGGTAACATTATCACTACTGTCTGGTCTGGAGAATAACGCTAGCCCGTCACTGTCTGGTCTGGGGGAGGACGTTACCCTGTCACTGTCTGGTCTG
>JABMCL010003837.1:1770000-1917500 GCA_018857735.1 Alviniconcha marisindica | reverse complement strand
GCAGGCGTGTTCCGGGTATCCCCGCTCTGTCACCAGGGACATCTTCTGGCCTCTGTGGTTACATAACGCTGAACGTGGATCCTGGAATGTGACTTTTCTACGAGAAAGGTTGAACTGTCTCCTGGGTCGCTTTGTGGCATTCTGCTTTCAAGAGTATCGATTCCGGCAGGCGTTTGTTGTTCTGTGCCAATATCTCTGTCGGGGGCAGGCGAAGAGGTGTTTCATATTCATCATTCCCATTGCAATTTCAGTCACAGATGTGATCCGGCTATTTTTTCCTCAGTGCATCGTTGAGTCACTGGTTTGTTTAAGTTTGGTTTGTCCGCAGCGTCTGGTCCTCGTTTAAATTCGCAGGAAACTCCCGAAGGGGATTGTCAAAATTCTGTTTTATTCAGTTTCCTGTTCTGCCTCAAAATGGTTTGCCCCCCCCCCCCCCCCCTCCCTTCCTCCTCTCTCTCTCTCTCTCTCTCTAGGCGATTGATGGTATGGTGTCCTTGGCCATGTGGGTATTCGAAAGCAGCCTCCCCCCCTCTCTCTCTCTCTCTCTCCCCCTCTCTCTCTCTCTCTCCCTCCCCCCCCCCCCCCTCTCTCTCCCCTCCCTCTCTCTCTCTGTCTTTCTCTCCCTCTCCCCCACTCTCTCTCTCCTTTTTGCTCCGTATAATTTTTTCATTGACCGGCCCTTTTTCGTTTTATGAGATATTTCCAGGCTTCTCCGTGAGAGCGACAGTGCCGACCCAATCATTCGATTGAATTTTCTTCTTGTGCTTTCGTACCGAGGGCGATGCTTGGCGTGCTGTGCAATCTGACAAGATTGCTGGGTTTGTCCTGAGATTATTGATGTCAGGGTTCGTCGCTTCCACACAAGTCCTCCTTTCTTCTCACAGCCACATGAGTGCAGACTGGGCCAGACTGGGAAATCTTCGAAGGGCTCTTGACTTCTCTTGCCGTTCATGTGACCATGGAGCGTGTTCCTCTGATGTCTGCGGAATTTGATGACTTGATATTCTTGATGGGAACCATTTTCATGAGCTGATGTGTATGCCGTCCCGCCAGTTTTGCTTTCCTGTTTTGGTCTGAACTGATTTTTTTATTTTTTTTAAATCCTTTTCTGCCTTGATTTCTTGGTGCTCTTGTCAAGATTTGGTGGGTGTAGTATACTCTTTCTTCGTTGTCTTCTTATCGAGATCTGGTGAATGACCTTTGTCTGCGTTTTCTATCTAGATTTAAATCTTGGTATGCTCTTTTCCGTCGTCTGCTTGTCGCGATTTGTTAGAGGGCCCCTTTCCTTGCCTTTCTCCTCTTGTCAGAATTTTTTGCATGGTCTTTTCCGTTTCGTCTTTTTTGTCTAGATTTTGTTAACGCCAATTTTCCCTTCGTCTTCTTGTCAAGATCTGGTAGACGTTTTTCTGGTTTGTTCCTGTCGGGATTCGTCGGATACGCCCATTCCCTATCGTCGTTCTTAAGCGCCATTTCCAAGCAAGCCGCTGGGCTTGTAATACGGAGAGGCTCTTTGAAAGAAAACGTGTGAATACTTGTCGGCCCCATGGCTGTGTGTTTTGTTTGTCTTGAGATGTTTGACGTGCACACATCGGAACAGTCGATGGATGTCTTGCTCGTTTGGCAGCGCTGATCTAACAAGAACCGTGGTCGAAGCAGTTGTGGTCGATATTTCCGCTCGCCTTTCCGCCGTGATCACGAGATCGGCATCATTGCTCAGGGGATTGAACGTCGATGAGTTTAAAATTTCATTTCAGACTTTTGGATCTCTCTCTCTCTCTCTCTCTCTCTCTCTCTCTCTCTCTCCCCCCCCCCCCCCCCCCCCCCCCCCCCCCCCCCCCCCCCCCCCCCCCCCCCCCCCCCCCCCCCCCCCCCCCCCCCCCCCCCCCCACTCCCCCTCCCCCCTCTCTCTTCCTCCCTCATTGCGTATATCGGGGGGTGAGTTGTCTGTAACCAACATAACCACTTTATTTGACTTGTATACGTAGACAACGAGTTTCTTGCGGTCGAACGAGTCGTTTTGTTTACGGACTCTTCCTAAGGTTTTAAGTATGACATACTGGTAAGGTGTTTTAGGTACGGATGGTTTCGTGAATCGGTTAGTCTTGCAAGCTACACAGAAAAGCTATTTCCGAGGCCGATCAGTGTGTTCAGTTTGCAAAGGAGCCAGGCGGAGAGACTGCAGTGAAACCTGTCTTTCTGATCTGAACAAAACAAGTGGCGTCGACCACCCCCCCCCCCCCTTCCCCCCCAGGAGTTTGAAATGACAACAGCGTTCACCCTCACTGACCAGTGGACTAAGTGCAGTGCTTACTAACCAATAGTAGAGACTTTTAGACCCATTACCGAGGAAGGACAGCACTCATGGCTGATTCTGAATCAGTCTGAACTCTTTGTCGAAAACACTGGTTTTGTTGTCAGGAGGCCCATGCCCCCCTTTCCTCCCCCGGTCCCAAACAGACGAAGGACCACACACTCCAATCAGCGACTATCGGCCTGCCGTATGTCACGCGAGGAAGGATAGACCGGAAATCGATGCATGGGGCGTGTGAAAGGATCATGCGTCAAAACGTGTTAACTCGTTTTGGACAGCCGGCTATTGTTTCACGACGAAACCGTACGACCGTTTCTCAACTGTAATTTTACGAAGCTTTTACCACCCGCCCCCTACACTTCCTTTTCATTGTTTCCGCTGACGTCACTGAGCCTCACCAGCTTCCTTCAGTTTCATTCAGTGTCACTCTCCCCTTGAACGCAACGCTCTAAATTGCGCTTCGAGCGCTCGGCCGCTTCGTTTTGGCACGGGCAACCCGGCATTTTTAGGACAGTGCCCACATTCAACTCTGCAATGGCTTTGGACAAAATACAGAGATCTCGTTGGCAGAGTTGGCTTCTTGCCCAATTACTTGGGATCAACGCTGCCAATTTCTGGGGCCGTGTACGTCCACTGGCTGTTGGTAATACCCATTCATTTGGGATTTATCTTAGCGTTCTGACCTTAATGGTAATGATAGCGGTCATTTCTATAGCGCGGTATCTCACCAACAAACGGGAGCTCACCGCGGTTTACATGATATATATATATATATATATAAAATCTCAAAAGTAACACACACACACACACACACACACACACACACACACACACACACACACACACACACACACACACACACACACACACACACAAGCGCACAGAAGCAATACAACGGGGATACGAGATGGGGGAGCGTGGAGTTAGCACCAAAAAACAGAACAAACAAAAACAAAAAAGGAGAAGAAGAAGAAGAAGAGATAGAATTTGACAGTAATATTGTATTGTGTACGGAGATGAGTCTTTAACGCAGCTTTGAAGGCATGGGAGGACTGAATGTGACGGATGTCAGAAAAGTTGCGAGTATAGTTCGTGAAAGTAATGTCAGCACTGCCATTACGAAGAGAAGTGGGCTGAGCGTCAGGAAAAGTGGTTTTATTTGACTTTATATAGAGTGCCTCTGTTTTGTCATTCGGTTTCAGTCTGTCTTGTGTCATCCAGAGATTCACGTCAGAGGCGCATGTCTCTATGATCAAAATAGTGGCGTGCTTCTGATAAGGAGGCCACCAGGATTGAAGTAGCTGTGTGTCATTTGGTAATGACTGTCGGAGACGGATTGAGTTTCAATCAATGAGAGAGAGGGGGATTCCGAGGGGATGGCTGATGTTATGTTTTATGGGGTGGTGATAAGACCCTGTTTCTGTTTCTGTTAGTCTTGTTGCCTTTCCAGACATTTTGATTCCGAATTTGATAATAGGTGTTGTAATAGTTTTTGTTATTGCTGTTGCTGTGTGTTTTGGGGATTGCATTTCTGTTTTCTGGATTGTTCTTCTTGCAGTTATTTTGTGGACTGTCTTGTGGTTATCTGGATGGATCTTTGTTTTGTTTTTTGGGGTTTTGTTTCTTACGAGATACCGGGGGGGGGGGGGGGGGGGGGGGGGGGAATTGTTTCGTGGGGAGGGAATTGTTTCGTGGGGAGGATTGTCTTACGGTTACCTTGGTCGATTTTCTTAGGCTTTTTTTTAGGGGGTGGGGGTGGGATTACAGTTCCATGGTAGATTACCTGGTATTAGTTTGATGAATTGTCTTGTGGACATCTCGGATGGATTTTTTCTTTGCTGTTTTGAAGATTGGTGGTTATCAGGATTGATATAGCTTTGGCTGCCTCTCCTGCGTTGTTGTTTTGTTGTTGTAGTTGTTGGTCTGCGCTTGAACCGTGAGGATATTGTCAATGCGACATGCCTTTTGTAAACCCCATTTTGCTGGTATTCCAATACAGTTTGGTAGCAAATCGGTGTCAATGAATATTCACATTCCGCTTGGGTGTTCTCGCACAGCCTGTCGTTATAGGACCGGGAAGCTCGTGGGCGGGATTTGAAAATGTCACTGGCAATCGATCGCTCGGCAGAGGAGGGAGTCTTTGTCCATAAGGAAAAGCGGGTCATGATTTTCAGAAACTTCGCAGCTCAAAACGCCGACTACGCGTAGGCCGTGATGCTGAGTCTGGTTATTTCGACTGCTGAGGAAAATGGCCAGTGTTGATAGAGTTGCTTTATTTCTCGGGAAATTGTGAACCAAATTGTAGACGGTGTTATTTTTATCACGGACGCCAGATCTGTTTCATCATAAAAAACACCAGCTTGCGCCGTCGTTGGTTGATGAGGAGTTATTTCTCTTTGGCTCGTTGTGAGTGGAAGATTGTGTAACTCCCATACAAATTGTTACTTATTGCGCAATGTGCGCGAAATGACGGATTAACCAGTGTGCTACATTTGCGTGAAGTTTGAATGTTCGGTGTTCTGTAGTTATCAAAACATGACTTTTGAGCCGCAATTTGGATAGACAATTAGTTAATGTGACTCTTTGCATCTCTGGTAATGGCACGGTTAATTGGTATTGTTTTAGTCTGAAAATGTTCTCTTTTTATCCTTGACGCATTTCATCAGCTTAGGTCGAGAAGCAGTCTACATCGAAAGAACACTGCTGGCAGCCCTGTTTCGTTTTCGACACTTGTGTTTGATTCGATAAAAACAGAATCATACCATTTATTGATTAAGTACATGTTTACCAGGAGATCTGCCATCCTGCGCCAAATAATTATAAAATTATATAATATGATATAATATATAAATGACCCCAGGGCAAAAGAGGGGAATGGGGGTTCCTTGTGTATTATCATGTACCATTCAACCGGTGTCTGGCCAAGAACAACTGTTCAGTACCAGTCACTGTTTAATCAATCAATGTATGACGTAGTGTAGCCCACGACACGCGACCGGGAGAGAACTCGTACGTGGAAAATTGTCCATTACCTAGCAACGCATTTCACGGTGGCCGGTCTGATGTGCAGTACGGGTCGACTAACAGCCAAGGCGCTTAGAGACTACTGATGGCTCGGCAGTCTGGGCGAACAAAGAGAGACACGACCCCGGGAGATCGCTTCGTCGTCGTGACGGTCGGAAATCTTATAATGACCGGAAATGCAGTAAGGGAGGACGTGGCCAAGTGTTTGCTCGGCGGTGGTGGATTATGAAATAATGTGTCGCTTTCCCGTCCGTGTGTATGTGTGTGTGTGTGTGTGTGTGTGTGTGTGTGTGTCGTGTGTGTGTGTGTGTGTGTGTGTGTACACATTCGCGCGTGCTTGTGTATGCATGTACGCACCTGCCGGAATATATCTGCATTTTCATACAAATGATGATGATGTAGAGCTTCATGTCCTCGGATGTCGGTCGACATATTAGGGACAAACTGTGACCAGTGCGTGAGCGTGGTTCAGTGTTGCTTTACGTCCACAGAAACCGTAAGGCTCATTAGGACGGAAAGCCCAGGACGGCCATGCGCCACCTCGACTTTGACACAGCTCCTGAACTATGAACATTTCATACAAAGGTTTCGGTTTTGTCTTACTGCTGAAAGGGCACCCGAGGGTGGAGCGCATATGGGCTTTTCCGGGCATATTGATACCATCGCAACTGAAAGGGCAGAATTCATGGCGCCTAGCCCATATCTAAAGAGACTGTGCCACTGCCAGCATTGTCCCTAAAGAGCCGTGTGTGGTTTCTGTGGACGTTGAGCAAAATGAAAGAAATGCCAGCATTGTCTGAACCAGTCGCTCAACGATCCGGATGTCAGTCCATGTCAGTGACGCTCTTTCACCAGAGCTGGTTGCTAGGTTTCAAAGGTCACTCTTATCTACTCCTCAGATCAATTTGTTTCCGTCTGCACTTAGGGTATCAGCGTATGTGACCACGCCTTAGAGTAAGTAGGAGCCAAGTTGTTATGCCTGGGCCTTATCGTACGATTCGATAATTGCAATGTCAGCTCGTGCATGTAAACACTGTACATTGGAAGCCGTGGGCTTTAGTATCCAGCTAGCGTGTTACAGTATATAATAATAATAATGGACATTTCTATGGCGCATGATCCCTAGCAAGATCTATGGCACAATGCGCCGTACAAAAAGCTGCAGAAAAATGTATAAACACATACAATGGGGGGGGGGGGGGGGGGGGGGGGGTGAACGCCCTGATATAACCGTACTGGGCGTAAAACATCAAGTTACTTACTTGAAACTATAAGTAGCTTTGCCTGCTTGGTAATGGTATTTTCACATGGGTGAAAAAAATCAAATTTATTGTTATGACGTTTTGAGCCTGTCTCTAATTTCCTTCTTTCTCTGCAGCCTATCTTCAAATATCTATGTTTTTCTGGGAGGCAAAATTATATGTGTCTTAGCATTCGCAAGTTTTCCGACAACGGTGGTTTACGCCCTTGAAACGAATCCTGCAGCGTGACAGATTTGATTTCGTTGAAATCGGTGTTCTGAATTTGACAGAATGGGTTTGGTTATGCTATCATATATGCCTTGGTTTATAATTAGCATGTTTACACTAGGCCTGTATATGCTGGCGTGTTATTTCAAGTGTTTAGGATAGTTGTGGTCAGTCGGATAGGGAACTTATCAATGGTAGCTTTACAAATATTATTATTATTACGAACGTAATGAGCTCCCCCCCCCCACCCCCACCCCCACCCCCACCGACTCTCTCTCTCATTCTCATAACACTAACAACAACAATAAATCAACCAGATATTCTGTTCTCAGTTTCAGTAAGCACTGCCTCTGTGCAGAGATTAACACCACACATAAAGTGTTTGACAATATTCCACAGTACAGCCTGAAGAGTTGACAAATACGTATAAAGGTGCATATCATAGACATACGTACACACACACAAGCAGCCAATCAGTGAATCACAATACAACGCATACAGCCTGGCGGGATGGGATGACATTACGGTATTCGCCGGCAGGCTACAGTGAATTAGCGCATACATCTCTTAACATCATAACAGACGCAGTCAATACGGTACAGCCTTAACTGTAGGTTTTCTGTAGCGGGGAATGACCACTCACTCCACATGCATCCGTACAATGCCAGTCCAGCCCTTGCCAACCGCCACACCTGGTCAGTCAGCACGGTGCATTTCCCTCCCCGACTGTCCCCATAGGGCGGTCCTTTGGGCAAGGGATGAAGCGGGTATTACCACCAGTATAGTTATCATCGTATCTCGTTGGCAGGGTGTGGTTAATGCCGCGTGTTCTTGGCGTGCTGGATCTCAAGCGTACACGCATTAAGTCCTTCCCTCGCGTACAAGTAAGTACACAGGGAAAACTTGCGTGACTTTAGGGCTGAGATGCAGTGAAGTTGAAGAGGCGGGTAATAGGTGGTTTGCTGGGTGACATGGTAGACAGCGGCCTCGTACGTTCTACGTTTGTCTGAAAGGGCATTTGGATCTCATTTTCTCATGTTGCGCCACCGTCTACCGCGAGCTCCCGTAGTTAACCCATGGCGCGGAGGAGGCCGTTGCGAGGTAAAAGGCATTTTATGTACTCTTGGTGTCTGACTTCTAGAGTATAGTATTTTTGTGTGTGTGTTGTTCACGTTTTTCCTCTGTGTCTGTCTGTCTGTCTGTCTGTCTGTCTGTCTGTCTGTCTGTCTCTCTCTCTCTCTCTCTCTCTCTCTCTCTCTCTCTCTCTCTCTCTCTCTCTCTCTCTCCTTAACACTTTCCCTCCCTCCCTCCGTCTGTCTGTTTGTCTCTCTCCCCCTCTCTGTCTCTGATAACTTGTCCATCTGAAAATCATGGTTATCGCCGCAAACATCCCGTGAAGTTAAATGCTGGAATGTTAATATAAACCCTCGTTTGTGCATACACTTCTCAAAGGAGGCTAATGTGCTCTATTCTTAGCGCAATCTGATCCTGATGTCACGGGTTATTATTGCTGTGGGCGTTTTATGTCAGCGTTCAACGGAACATCGACATATCGGTCACACGGGTATTTTCCTCATTATCCGATTTTATTACACAACGAGAAAAATGTTACATGCCTGCAGTCATGCTAAAAGAAACAGAAAAAGGCACTAAGAAGGGAGAGAAAGTGAAGCCGTGTGAGGGAAGAAATAACAATAATAATAATAATGGATACTTAGAGCGCCTTACCCGCACAGGCCCTAAGCGCTTACACGTTCTTTAAATGCACATATTTTCAAAATTTAACTCATACAACACGAACGCACGCACGCACACACACATACATACACATTCTCTCTCCCCCTCACACACACACACACACACACACACACACACACACACACACACCACACACACACACCACACACACACACACACACACACACACACAGCGCAATGGGACTGAAGAACTTGAAAGAACTGACAGAGGTAGAATGACGGATAGAAACAACACACAAAAGACTCCAGTAAGAACACTTAGTGCAAAGCTGCAGGTCTTGGTGGTAGAACTGCCTTTGATATTAGCAACTGAGCGGATAAGTCCGACAGACCGACAGCTGTGGTCAGTTTTACTTTTTCTGTATTTTGTGTCAATCTTGCCGAGGTCATGTGCAACTGAGACGGGCATGCGAAAAGGATACTGCGATTCGGACTGTGTTTATGGCAGAAGGAAAAGGAAGATAAATTAGTAAAGAAATCTGGGGGAAATGAAGAAGAATGTGTCTGGTAACATCGTTTGAAAGCAAAGGAAAGCAGACGGCCTAATAGCGAGAAGCTACCTAAAGAATGCAGAAGTGAAACTGAAGATACGGAAGCGGGAACAAAAAGAAGAAAGTAGAAAACGATTAAGAAATTAATAACTGAAATAAAAAATAAAAAATAAATAAAAGGCGGATCCAAAATTAAACTTTTTTTCTTTTCTTTTCTTCTGTTGACCCCCTTCCTCTTGCTGATATGACCCTATGCGGAAGACGAGACATCAAAATCCAAGAACTATAACCCCCTCCTTTTGTTCCCCCTCATCATAATTAATTGCTGCCGATGATGTCATCACTACTGATCGGTGGAAATGAACTCGTCATGGCTGAATGCTGGTGATGAAGTCATGATGTCATCACTACCGATCACTGGAAATGAACTCGTCAAGCTGATTGCTGCTGATGAAGTCACCCTAGTTGATTGCTGAGGATCTATTCAGATAAACCCAACATTGTTATTGCTGATGGTGGACGCAGTCGTTGTTGGTGATTGATTGCTTTTCGTTTCTGACAGCGAAGGATAAACTCGTCATAGATGACTTTAAGAATAAAGTCATACTGTATTTCCGTGGATGTCATCTACCTGGGGAACTAACCGTTTTTTAATTGCCGAAGGTATGATTCCTCATCGCTGTACCTGGGATGAAAGTATACTGTTCATGGGTTATTCGTGGTGACATCGGTCCAAGTTCTCGTCATAGGGAAGCGAAAATAGCTGGGGTTTTACCCCATACAACTCCAAACTGAATTTTCTCTCAAATACCGCAGAAGTCCTGTTGCGTGATACTGACTTGTATCTGTCAAATCAGTATACTGACCTACCTCTGAAATTACCGCAAAAATCCCGTTGTGATGATGTTAACCTTCCTGTCGGGTTACAGCAGAAGTCTCTGTGTTAAACTGCTGACCATTGTCTGAAGTCACTGCAAACGTCTCGTTGTTTGTTGAGTGTTGCTTTACGTCCACAGAAACAGTAACAAACACACACACACACACACACACACACACACACACACACACACACACACACACACGCGCAGCACACGCACACACAACACACCACCACACACACACACACCACACACACACCCCACACACACACACACACACACACACACACCACACCAAGCCACACACACACACACACACCACACACACCACACACACACACCACCACACACCACACACACACACACACACACACACACACACAACACACACACACCACACACACACCACACAAGGCTTATTAGGGACAGCCATGGTCTCGTTGTGTGCGTGCTGACCTTTTCCTAACTGCTGTTTTGGGGGATGGTGGTTGTGTCTGTCAGCTTTTTGCGGCGCTAATGCCTCATCACGACAGTTTATCATCCACGGTTTAATGCGCGTCACGAAATGGTACTACTGTATAAACAGCCCACTGCACAACTTCATAAAGGGATAAAAGCGGTTGGATCGGTAGTCTCCCAAACACCAGGTGTTAACTCGATCAATGGATTCAAGACGTAGGGGTCGCGCACATATCTATATATATATAAGGTGCGGGTGTCACAGTAAACCTACTTCACTGTGGTGATTTAGTCCGCGCTGTTATTAAGCCCTAACACCTGGTCTCGTTCACGGATCTGCCTGTTCGTTGCAGTATTTCCACAGCCCAGGCATTGTGACAGAGAGCCCCCAGCCGAGTGATTAGAATTATTTTTTTTAATGAGAACGAGAGCGAGAGGGATTCCCGGTGTGTGTATGCAGAGGATGCAGAAGCAGCTCGCAGACAGTTGGGTGCGATTCATCCTGCTCCGTGTCGCCGTGTCTTCCTTCAAAGTGTCTTGACGAACCGCGGACCTTTCCTGGGCTCGGTGGTGGAACTGGCGGCATTTTCTCTTGTTGGTTGTTATTGTGGATCAAGCCCGTAGCGAACTGCAGCGTTTTAATTAAGGCAGGGCGTGTAATCCAGCTACCATTCCATCAAGGCGCGAGCGTCGACGTTTTAATATTATCTCGTATCCGCCGACATGGGGTTTCCGGGTTAGTACTCGTCATGTTCTGTATTATGATGTGCGTTTCGTTGTATTATTCTACGGATGCTGTGAGGAGAGAGTGAATGATGCTTGCACGTGGGACTCTAGTCGGGATGATTTGTTAATTTGCTGTGGAGGGAGGGGTGGTGGTCTGTCTTTGTTGTGGTTGCTTTTGTTGTTGTTGTTGCTTTTTCTCCGTCTTTTTTTTTTTTTTTTTTTTAAAGACGAAACCGTCAGTGTGTAATCAAAAGCTCAACATAATTTCAAAATAACAAATGCTGTATGAGCATATTTAGATATTCCTCATTTGTCTTGATTTATGTCCATGCCCATAAGACCAGGAGGTGCAAACACCCAAAAGGCCACTCATTCCCCGAAAAGAAAGAAAAATGGGAAAAGTGAAGAAAAGAAAAGAAAAAAAGAAAGCAGAATTGGGGCAAAAGAGGAAACAACTGAAATTTAAAAGCAGTTAAAAGAAGCAGAGAATGGAACGGCAACGTAAAGGTCGGGTTTAAACAACAACAACAACAACACACACACACACACACACACACACACACACACACACACACACACACACACACACACACACACACACACACAAAAAAAAAGGGGGGGAGTTGCTTGTTCTTTTTTCTTTTTTTCTTTTTTACGGAAAACGCAAAATAATGAACAGACGTGTCGAGATATAAGAGTTGCAGACGCGTCTTGTGGACTAAAGGTTGTATCACAGACTTGATGCAGGATTGAGGTTTGCGTCCAAGACGTGTGTTGGTGGACTGCGTGTTAATGGCGGGTTACGTGGACTGCGTGTTAATGGCAGGTTACGTCTTGTGTTGCAGAGATCGACACGAGAATGAAGTTCAGCCTGGACCCACCGCCCGGCCACAGCGCCTTTGACCAGTGGAAGGACGCCATGAAGGCTGTCAACCGTCTCCCCATGGGCATTCCGCCCGAGTTCAGGAAAAAGGTCAGCAGGCTTAGTTTCGTTCGCCCATAGTGGCAACGCTTTGGGGCATCTATTCATCAGGGTTTGCCCATTGTGGTAACGTTTTGAAGCAGATATTCATCAAGATTTGCCCATTGTGGTAACGTTTTGGGGCATTTATTCATTCATTCATTTTACGATTCTTCGCTTATCTCTCGGTCCATTTGTTGCTTTAGTCATTGCTCGGTGTTTTGTTTAGTTTTTTGTTTTTGTTCTTGTTCTTGTTGTTTTTTGTTTTTGTTTCGTTTTGTTGTTGTTGTTGTTTTTAAACTTTTATTTGGTATGTTCATGCTTTCATTCGTTCATTTGCTGATGTGCCTACGAAATCATGTTAGTCTTTGCAATGATGAGTGTTCGGCAAGCTGCAGTGAAAAAAAAAAAATCAACAATATCGTGGACTTTAACTGCGACCGCTTTCAAACTTAGCATTATGATAACCTCCTTTGAACCTGGCACCTTTAAAGCATTGGAATGGCAAAAGCAGCTAGTTCAGATTTTAATTTTCTCTGTGCCCTGTTATCCAGTCAGGTTCCACCTTTGTATGGTCGTTATTTGCATGGAGACAATCGTACATAGAAATGCCTCATGACTACGGCGTGTCTTTGAAAAAACTTTTACATTGGCTCTTTTTGTTTGTTTGTTTGTTTGTGAAGAGACATTTAAGTGAAGTTTTCAAACTGTGCATCATCACAGCCTCCGTTTAACATTTACACTTTCATACCAATATCGGCAGCCCTTGGCCAGATTTCCAGGTCACTGCATTGTCGAAATGATGAATATGACAATCGCCTTTTCTGGAAGATATATCAAGATATTCTTATTTCGGTATCCGTTCCACCCCCGTGTTACCGCAGTAGCATGTAAAAGACCCCAGCCATGCTGCCAAAAGTGCAGGTGGCAGATTACAGTTAACTATGCATGCGCGTATGTGGCTTTGCATGAAGTGACATGGTTGTATGGTGAACACAGAACGCGCCGAGATGGCAGCAGTTTCATGTGGCACCAGCCATGCCAGCGCTGTAAGTACACCACTTCGGTGGATATTCAAAAACGCGCTATAATAAAAGGTATTCACTCATGTAGAATCACACGCGAGCCCAGTGAGTCTGCTCTAGAGCGGAGAATAGCGCTATATAAAAGCGATCAACAATATATATCCAGTTACTTTGAACTGGTTTAAAAGATTTTTGAATGTGTTCTTCGTCATGAGGTGACCCTACGCGGTTGACGGAACATAAAATCCAAGTACTCTCTCTGTCTCCCCCTCCCCTGTGTGTGTGTGTGTGTGTGTGTGCGTGCGTGCATGCTTGCGTCCGTGTATGTGTGTGTGGGGGGAGGGGAGGGGGGGGGGGCATACAGTAAACTATGCGTTAGCTTTCATTAGCGTTAATGCAAGAGAGATGCTGCGCGCGCTCCACACTCCTCCAGAAAAGCAAAACGGGAATGGCATTAACCTCAGGAAGACCTATGGTCATCACCAAGACCGGACGGTCCCATCCTTCCCGGTACTGAAGGCCGTTGACATGCTGGCGGTTCCTCGGGTTTACTGACCATGGCAAAGAACCCCCTGCGCTCAAAGCAGGGTGCATTGAAGACCGGCAGTGCCGGTCTAGATGGAAAACTCAATACCAATCCCTAGGATTGACCTTTTCAAGTCTAGCCTAGTATATTCCGGTAGTGTTCTTTGGAACTCGCTCCCTGACTCTCTTAGATTACCGTCCAGCACTGAAACTTCTAAATCACGTTACATGTCATACATTATGCGCTGATTGGTTGGCATTGCATGTTAAATTTGGTGATTGTAACCCGCCTGAAACATTTTACCATATTGTGTCTCCCATTTATCACGCATTTACCCACCAAATGTTTGCTACTGATGATATTGTAGCCCCTTGTATCCACCTTCATTCCTGCCTGTCTCATATCATGTTTGACGTTTAACTTCATTTATTCCTTGTCTGTGCTGGTGTGTCGTAGATTAGAACAAGTGTACATGTATAATTAGATCTAGAGTAGTCCCTTGTTTGGGCGAGGGCTGGATGTAAAAAAGCATGCATGCTTATCTGTTACCCTAGTAAATAAATAATTTTATCTTATCCAAGATGGTATCACTGATGTGACTGGCCATATCACGCCTCTGTTTCAATCTTTCCACTGGCTCGCAATCCCACAAAAAATTCAGTACACGGTAAACATTCTCTGCTATAAACGTATCACACGCTCTGCGCTGTCTCATCTCTGTGACAGTCTTCGGCTTTACACATCCTAGCTCCCATACTCTCCGCTCTGCCTCTGATATTCTGAGCCTCATCCAGATTCCTCGTACCAGACTTTCCACTGTTGGTTCTCGCGCCTTTTCTGTCTTCGGTCCCTGTGTATTATGGAATGACCCTCCTCTCCGAAGGAAACCCTCTCTGGACTCATTAGTATCTAACCTCCAGAAATGTATTTTTCCAAGCAGTAGGCCTGCCATGATTTCGCTCCGCATTAATATTTTCTTCGGCCCCAAATCCCAGTTTATTATCCGGGTTTTTAAGTCGCCGGGTTGTAAATTGCTTATAGTGTATATTTATGTACGTATGTGTCCGTGTCTGTGCGTGTGTGCATGCGCTTTGAATAGTCTCTCTTCGGACAAGATATATATATCTTATTATTAGGATGGTAGGTCCTCGTTCTTCGCTTGGAGTGTGTACCGACGTCATCACTCCGAGTGTTCTTAGCGCCCACTCAGCATGCATGCAATAAGCGCACGGTGTCTGGTGGGAGTGTGTGTACCAACGTCATCACTCTGTTCAGCATGTAATTAAGGCAAGCTTTGATGTTGAAGTGCGTGTATACACACACACACACACACACACACACACACACACACACATTATTATCATTCTATTCTTGGCCCCCACTCAGCCTGTAATAACTGGCCTGGGTCTGGTCCTGTGGCCACGGGGATTTCACGTGCTTCGCGTCGATCTCGTGAACGGGACGCACGTGCTCTGTTCTCTTTTTTTTGCGCGCTCTTAGTTCCCATTCCTCCGCAAAGGAAGGACGAAAGAAAAGAATACAAATGGGGGGAGGGGAGTGGCATTGACCTCACGGAGACATAAATTATGATCACCATCGGGATGCCCCCCCCCCCCCCTCCCCCCGTACTAAATGACATTGACATTGACGTTGTTTGGTCATTTGGACATCTGGCGCTTCCTCTGGGGTTCACTGTCCAGGGCAACCGAGACTGCATAATTATGAATAACGTCTGTGGTCGATGCAGGGTATTTTGATTGATGACCGGTCGATCTTGTTTGGATGTGAAGATGATGGGCCGTCGTTCTCTATCTGCTTGCAGCCTGTGTGTTCCAACGTCATCACTCTATTCTCAGCGTCCACGTAACTTGTAATAAACGCACGTTCTCTGCTTGCAGCGTGTGTGCGTGTTCCAGCGTCATCACTCTAGCCTTAGCGCCCACTCAACGTGTAATAAACGCACGTTCTCTGCATGGTGTGTGTGTGTGTGTGTGTGTGTGTGCCAGCGTCATCACTCTAGCCTTAGCGCCCACTCAACGTGTAATAAACGCACGTTCTCTGCATGGTGTGTGTGTGTGTGTGTGTGTGTGTGTGTGTGTGTGTGGCCAGCGTCGTCACTCTAGTCTTAGCGCCCAGTCAACGTGTAATAAACGCACGTTCTCTGCTTGGAGTGTGCGTACCAGCTTCCTCACTCTATTCTCAGCGCCTTCTCACCATGTAATATCTAGCCTGGGTCTGTTCCTGTGGTCATAGGGATGGGCTGGTGTTTCCCGGGTATTACGTGGCTGTCGTTGACGGAATGAACGTGTTGTGGAAAGCAAACAGATCTTTGGTATGGCGGTCCATGTCACAGGCACTTGCCACTCACTGTTCACCCTACGACAAAGGCATGCCTGGAGTAGCTTAAAATGTAGCTTTGCATGCTCGTATTTTTCTATTGTGGAATTTATTCCAGTATATCTGGGGGGTTTCTTGTTGTTTGTGTGTGTGTGTGTGTGTGTGTGTGTGTGTGTGTGTGTGGTGTGTGTGTGTGGTTGTTGTTGTTGGTGGTGGTGGGTTTTTTTATATACATTTTTTAAGCATATCTATTTATTATAAATTACAATGCTTTTGGGGTTCTTTTTACGTGTTTTTAAATTAATGAAAATTTAGTAGTTAGTTGAATTGCTCTGTGAGGGATGATTAAAGTTTACTGACTTCAGTTTTTTGCCTGCTGCCAGGAATTCTGCTTTTCTAATTCCGGTTTCTTCAACTTCATTTTGATCAACCCTTTTTCAAACATAGTGTGTGTGACACGTGTTACTACAGTGAGTGACAGGTTTACTCATGAGCTAACGAATTTTGTTTTCTCCTCGCGGTAGACTGGGCGTTAAATATAAAGTAACCAACTGTACGCACCCGAAGACGTCTTATTTGTGGCTAGCTGCACGCATACAAGTTTGTTTTTGTTTTTAAACCTTGTTTCGGCCTTTTTGTCGCCCTCTTCCTTTTGTTGCATTTGATACTTTCGTGTACACTGAACTGAAGGGAAGGGGAAGCATCAATGATAAGCCATCGGTATCAAGTACCTTTGGTCCGCATGTTTCCATGTAAACGTGGACAGGCTTGTTATTTTGTGTCTTACGAGGGTTGCTTAGATGTCGGTGAGCAAAAGTAAGTAAACATGGTGCTTAACGTCCACAGACACAATGAGGCTTATTAGGGACGGAGCGTCGGTGAGCCACGGGCTCTACATTTAAGTACGAGCAACGCGTGTGCCACATAAATATTTCAGGTCCATGGTGGGCTTGTTTTCAAGGTCTAAGTAGCCTGAGAAAAATAATGTACAGAATTGTTTTTCCCCCTGTTTTGAGTTTGAGTCAACCGTGCCGCTGTTCTGTTGTTGTTGCTGTTGCTGTTATGTGTGAGTGGTTTGTTGTTGTTGTTTTTGTTTTTTGTTTTTGTTGTTTGTTTGTTGTTGTTGATTGTTTGCTCTTCTTTTTTTCTTTTTCTTTTTTTCTTCTTTTGTGTGTGTGAGGGGGGGGGGTTACACAGAGATGGCACTAATCATGGGTGAACTGTGGTTGCGATTAACTTGGCCGATGTGATGCGAATTTTTATTTTAGTTCATTTGTTTGTATGATTGGTTTATCTGTTTATATTCATTTACCAGGTATAGTTTTCCTGATTGCGGTTTCACAGTTCATGTCTTCTTGACACATTATATGGCTTCGTTGTAGACTACATTATTTTTATTATTTTTATGGACACGCAGGTATGGTTGAGTCTGGCCGACCACTACATCCGTAAACTGAAGATTGACTGGCAAAAGACAGTCCGCCTGGCCTTCAATGAACGAAGCAATCCTGATGATGACAAACTCGGCATGCAGATTGTCAAGGTAACTATAATGTGGGCTTACTTTCCTTCAGGTTTACTGTTTCTTTTCTCTTGGTTCAAGGAAAACAGTTTCCCACTTGAGTGAAGAAAACCGACATGTATGAGTCCTTTGACATTGCTGAGAGAGAGAATGTGTGTGTGTGTGTAGGGGGGGGCGGAAGTGTGGTCAGAGAAAACAATAACATGATTTCGGACCATCTGCCCAGCCTCACAGAGCTTTTGTTGATCTGTACTGCAGGTATGACACCTTTGGTTCCAAATAATTGCACACGCTGTCCTCAGTACTAACTAAACTGCTTCCTTCTCCGCTTATGTTAGCACTGACGGATAACGACAGCTGAAAGAGAGAACAGACGGTGAAGCGCACTTTCAGAAAAGGTTTGTACCGATGCAGAACTGTCCTGCTGTATGTCTTGAACGCACTGGCTGCGGCGGGGTCATTCAAAGCAGCAGGTAGCTTATCTTACCAGTTGAACACACCGTCTCCAATAATGTGCCATTCAAACAAAGGTCGTATAAGCTATACAATGTGCTTTAGCTATACAATCATTGATTCAAAGCAACGGATACAAACTCGCCTAGCATTTGTCAGAAAACACTGGCTGCAGTGCGATCATCCAGATCAAAGCAGCAGGTAGCTATGGGACCTTGCCTGTCGTATGTCTAAAACTAGAAAAGAAAAAAAGAAAGAGAGAAAGAAAAAGAAAAAAAGAAAAAAAGAAAAAAAAAACTGGCTGCAGAATCATGACTAGCTGTCTCTCTGGGTGCAGGATCTCCACAGGACAGGGTGCAGCAGCTTCAGCGGCCAGGACAACGAGCAAGACCGAGCCGTCCTGAAGCGTGTGCTGCTGGCCTACGCTCGCTGGAACAAGCGGATCGGGTACTGCCAGGGCTTCAACGTCATCGCTGCCCTCTTGCTCAACGTCATGGAGAGGAAAGAGGATGACGCTCTCAAGGTGAGTTTACTGTGATGGGAGGAGGGTGGTGACCCTGCGCTCGCTTGAACAACGTGTCTGATGCTGCCAGCGTTTCAGCGTCATCTCTGCCCTCAGCGTCATGGAGGGGAAAGAGGATGACGCTGTCATGGTGAGTTAGCGAGTCAGCCTTTGCTGGATCGCTCGACGGGCAGATGAGTTTACACGGGGGGTGGGGGGGGGGGGGGGGGGTTGTTGCCAACGCTGTCTCGTATAAATGTACAAATGCTGCCAGGGCCTCAACATCATTGCTGCTCTCCAGCTCCACGTCATTGAGAGAAAAGAGGGTGATGACGCTTTAAAGGTCAGTCCTCTACTGCTTGGTAGCTGGGTTCATGGATAGGTTCACTTGTACTATGATGGAGGAGGGCTGCGGGTGCTAGTGAAAAAGAAAAGAACACTACTTTTGTTCTACTGATATGTATAGGGTATAAATCAAAAACCAGCAGGATTTTAAATCCTACCGGAAGGGATTAAAATTTGAATTTCTCCCGGGAGAAATCAAAACTGCGATCTGCACTGACAAGACTTAAGATCCTAGCGGCAGAGATCGCAATTTTGATTTCTCCCGGAGAAATCCCCATTTTAATTTCTACGGGTAGGATATGAAATCTTACCGGATTTAGATTTTTACTCCCCCCCCCATATATATATGTGTGTTTTGTGTGTGTGTATATATAAATTCCTACCCCCCCCCCCACACACACATATATATATGTTTTTTTTACCCATATCCCCCCCCCCCCCCCCCCCCCCCACACACACACACAATCTGTGGCTGCAACGACGCGAACGAGAAGCCTATTATTCTTCAGGCTGCCGGTTTCGCGATTAGTAGAACTGATGAATAAGAGCATTCCTCTTGCAGCAGATGGTCAGCGTGACGCAGAGCGTTGTTGGTCTGTGGCCGACGTGTGTCAGTCAGTGTGTGCAAATAGCGGTAAACACCCATTGATGAGCCGGCCGCCTCCTCCTCCGCTCCGCTGCACACCCGCGCCTCTCGGTGTCAGCTGTCCGCTGGGCCCACAGGCAATAAGTCGGTGGAATGTTTGTTAATTACGTCCACAGAAACCGTAGGCTAATTAGGGACAGGAGCCCGGGACGGCCGCTTCGACTTTCACACAGCTCCTGAGCTCTGACAGGTGATATGCCTGTATAGGAGTTATATATATATAGAGATATATATATAGAGATCTGCAACGTCCGAGTCTGTACATAGCTGACGGTCTCCTCCTACATGATTATGTAGCGCCGCCTGTACTCCATAGTTTGAATTAGACACGTGTACTCCGGTTCTTTGTTCATTATGGTTGACAACCAGGAAAGGGTTTTAAAGTGCGGTGAAAACAAGACTGACTTGCGTCAAGGTGCTCGTGATGCTTGTCAGAAGCAAAGCATTCCGGGGGGTGGGGGGTGGGGGTGTTAATGCGTGTGTGTGTGTGTGTGAAAGAGAGAAATCAGCCTGGTGCCGTTGCGAGATTATATGAAGGGGTGTCTACAGACACATTTCTTTCTTCTTGTGGTATTGTGTGTTAACTGGTATAAGAAGAATGGGGGAGACAGAGAGAGGAAAGGGCAGTTGGGGGGTGGGGGGATGAGCAGGGGGGAGAAAGAGAGAGACGCTTGATTTTTTTAATTATTTATTTATTGATTTTTTTGGGGTGGGGGGGGGGGTAGTGGTGGTGAGGGGCATGGCTTTTATGTCTAGATATGAAAAACCTGCAATGACAGACCCTCCCGTCTCGGGATAGCAGCTGTAAAATTGCTGACTCGAGGTAACTTAGAAAGGGCTGACGGAAGAGACGCAGGCAGCCTGCCCCAGTAAGTCTCCATGGTGACGGCCAGCGCAGTGCGTGCTGTGCCCCGATAGCGTGGTTGATAGGTCCCCGGGACGGGTGTGTCTGTTCCCGCGCCGCCTAATCAGCCGAGAGAGGCGGATGACAGCTGTCCCAGTACTGACACGGTGGACTGATGGAGTTCTAATTAATAGGCAGACAGCAATGCTGGGGGAGCCCTGGACTCGTGACACACTGACGTCAATGCTGGAGGGGTGGGCTTTAAGGATGTTGCAAGTACTCCGCCCTTCTCTCGTCGGGGTGGGGGGGGGGGGGGGGGGGGGGGGGGGGGGGGGGGGGGGGGGGGGGGGCGGAGCTAGGTCGTACCTGCACACAGCTGTGCATGACCATCTGGGGTATACTTGGCCTGCTTCTGTTTAAAGCCAAAGCCAAACAAACCAACTAACTCAAGCCCCTTTTTTTTTTTTTGGGGGGGGTTCGATGTCTTTTGGGGGGGTACTTATTAGGTTGAATTGTGACAGGGCTTTTTTTTTTCCCCCCCCCCTCTCTCTCATATTATATATATATATATATATATATTATTATGGGGAGAGAGAGAGAGGAGAGAGAGAGAAGAGAGAGAGAGAGAGAGAGAGAGAGAGAGAGAGCACCTGGGTGGCTGCTTTCATTGTCATTGTCAAACTGGACAAGGTGACCTCGTGTTATTGCATGCGTCATTTATCATCGATGATGGTGAAACCTTGCTTTACAGTGAGCCCAACCATGACTAAATGTTGATGATGGGGTCATCTGTGTACATAATGAGTTGCTGTGGTTTTCTGGTTTCCTGGGATGAATTTGATCTCTGAGTCCACCTTTTTTTAGTGCAGCAACAAATTTGCTGTTCACATAATGATGATGATGATGGTCACAGTTTAGATTAATTAATGCTGTAAGCCTAGCAAGCACCCATGTATATGTTGTTGTTGTTCTTAACTTTGTGTTCGGTTCATTATTGATTAATTGGACTCTCTGCAGGTGATGATTTACCTGATCGACCATGTGCTGCCTGAGAGTTACTTTGATAACAACCTGCGAGCGCTGTCCGTGGACATGGCAGTGTTCCGAGACCTGCTGAGGCTGATGTTGCCTACTCTGTCCAGACACCTGGACCGTCTGCAGCACGCCGCCCAGGATATCAACACAGGTAAACAAATTATGTAACATTTTGTATATTTACAGCAGAACCCCCTTAAGACAAAACTCTTTGTGACCTCTGTAACTAGGTTAAGGACAGTGGGAGGGGGTATTGCAATCACTGTGTCTGGAGTTTGTCCAGATGATCTCTTCTGAAGCACTCAATTTTATGTAACCAAACTTGGTATTTTGGTGCATCATTATCATGAACTGGAGTGTCATGCAGAAAGATTGGTTTGCAATCTTCAAGGTCAAGATCATTGTGAGGGCTCATAATTCAAACCAAACTAGGACTGTTTGTACTATCCTCTGGACTGCTGATCCTTTTACAACCAAGCTTAGTTTGATGGTATATTGTTGTAAACTGGAATGTAATGAGAAAACGTTAGGGTCATAGCAAGATTTGAACTTTCAGTGAATGTTGATTCAGACTATATTTGGTATTTTGCTGGCCAAAGTGACGAGCCTTCTTTTAAAATACAATTTTTCTCAACCCTGTTACACATGTGTTCTGTTGCCTGAGAAAATCTAGGACAAGGGAAAGAACTCCACAAAGTCAAGCGGCAGAAAACGAAATTAAAACTACCATAATGTTTGGACTATAAGTCAATGCTTTTTTTCTCTTTCTTCCTTTTTCATTTAATATTCAACAGTGTCTTACGGGATTATCTCTTGGCAACCTGCAATGCAAGAAGTGATTGATTGATTAATAAGGTGCTGCAGAAAGAGGTTAATATCTAGTACACACTGTGACTGATTCACAGCTGTTGATGGACTCAATGCTGAATTAACAACAGAAAAAAGCAGAGTATCAATACTTAGCAAACTTTGTTGTTTATGTTATAAGTCTTGCTGCTATTCTTATGAGAAAATATTAGGTTGCTGGGTTATGTAGCAAAGGTTCAAACTTTCAATGAGTGTTACTTTTACAACCAAGCATAGTTTGATGGTATATTGTCATAAACTGAAATGTATTGAGAAAATATTAGGTTGCTGTGTTACATAGCAAAGGTGCAAGCTTTCAGTGAATGCTAATCCAGACTATAGTTGGTATTTTGCTGGCCAAAGTGACAAGCCTTTTAAAATACAATTTTTTTCAACCCTATTATACATGTGTTCTAGCTATCACCTGAGAAAATCTAGGACAAGGGAAAGAACTCCACAAATGCAAGTGTCTGAAAACAAAATTAAACTACCATAATTTCCGGACTATAAGTCATTGCTTTATTTCTCTTTCTTCCTCCTTCATTTAATATTCAGCAGTGTCTTACGGGATCATGTCTTGGCAACCTGCAATGCAAGAAGTGATTGATTGATTAATAAGGTGCTGCAGAAAGAGGTTAATATCTAGTACACACTGTGACTGATTCACAGCTGTTGATGGACTCAATGCTGAATTAACAACAGACAAAAGCAAAGTATCAATACTTAGCAAACTTTGTTGTTTATGTTATAAGTCTTGCTGCTATTCTTATGAGTTATCCTCCCCCCCCCCCCCCCCCCCCCCCCACCCCCTGCCCTCCACCCCCCCACCCACCCCCCAAGTGTTTACCAGTTACACATCTCTGACAAATGCTTCACCATGTGTATATTGGTTCCTGACCATCTTGCTGGCATTGCAGGTTCTTGCTATGGTTACCCCCACCCCCACCCCCTACCCCCAACACACGCACATACACACACCTTGACCAGTGTGTTCACCATGCAGTGGTTCATCATGACCACCTTGCTTGCAGTGCATGTGCTTGCTTTGTTATAACAACACCCCTCCACACACACACACACACACACACACACACACACACACACACACACACACACACACACATGTACACACACACACACATGCACACACACACACACGTACACACACACACACACACACACACTCTCAGTCTCACTCACTTCACTTCCCCCTTCGCTCCCTTGAGCAAGGAGCTCACCATGCAGCTGTTCCTGACCGCTTTGATGTGTGTATTGTTGCAGGTGCTTGCTACGAGCCCCCACTGACCAATGTGTTCACCATGCAGTGGTTCTTGACCATCTTTGCCACCTGCCTCCCCAAAGAGGTGGTGCTACGAGTCTGGGATGCCATCCTGCTGGAGGGGTCTGAGGTGGTGCTACGAACTGCTCTCTGCCTGTGGGGCAAACTGGCCAGGTGGGCGGGACACGGATACTGGATGAATGTTATGTGGGACATGCGATGAATGTTGTGCTGGATGTGCATTTTGGATAAATGTTTTGTGGGACATGGGATGACTTTTGTGTGGGACACTGGGTAAATCTTGTGTGGGAAATGAATGTGGGACACTGAGTAACTCTTGTTGGAAATAAATGTGGGACTCTGGATAAAAGTTGTACTGACTGCGGGTCATTGGATACATTATTTGTTGGATGTGGGACATTGGTTGAATGTTAAGTTGGATGTGGGACATTGGATGAATGTTAAACTGGATGTGGGCCGTTGGATGAATGTTAAGCTGGATGTGGGACATTGGATGAATGTTGAGCTCGATGTTGGACGTTCAATGAATGTTAAACTGAATGTGGGACATTGGATGAATGTTAAACTGGTTGTGGGACGTTGGGTGAATGTTAAACTGGATGTGGGACACTGGATGAATGTTAAACTGGATGTGGGATGCTGGATGAATGTTGAGCAGGATGTGGGACACTGGATGAATGTTGTGTGGGATGTAGGAGAGCATTAGATGAATGTTGGGCAGGGTGTGGAACAGTGGATGAATGATGTGTTGGATGCAAGGCATTGGATAAATGTTGTTTGGGATGTGGACGTACGAAGGTAAAGGTTACATATGTGTGAACCAGATAAATCTTGCGTGGGATGTGGACATACAATAAATTTTTTGTGTGTCTATGTACAAGGACTTCATGTTTAAGTTGCAATCCCTTACAGTGTGTTTAAGTTACTTCACATCCTTCATATGTAAGTTGCAATCCCTTACAGTGTGTTTAAATTTCTTCACATCCTGTTACTGACGACTTCTTCTGTAAGCAGCAGTTCCTTCCATTGAATACCTGGCTAATGACTTGTGGCATGTTGGTTGCAGACGCATTATGAAAGTGGACAGTGCTGATGAGTTCTATTCTCTGATGGGAGAGCTGTCATCTGACATGATGGAGGGCACCATCTTCAATAGTGATGATATAATCAAGGTAACGGCTTTGATTCCTTCAGGAAGATGGAATGTTGCTGACTAAGCTGCTCACGGTTCTGTGCATGACTGCAGAAAGGCAGTTGCTTATGCAAACCACCCTGAGTTTTACTGGGTCTGCTTTGATGCTAAATTAAATAAGCAAAATGGGTGAGGGTTTCTTTCTTTAAATGTGTGGGGGGGGGGGGGGGGGGGTTGCTTTGTGACTGTTAGCAGTAAGTGTGTATTTTGCTTCTCCTTAAAATAGTGTCATATTGTAGTCTAATTGTTACCTCTGTCTGCTTCTCCTTCTCTGTTTTCCTCCCTGTATGGCTGAAGGGGTGTTAAAGTGAAAGAGCTAAATAACTTTGTCTGTGTCTGCCTCTGTGTGTGTGCGTGCGTACATGCGTGCGTGTGTGCGTGCGTGTGTGTGTGTGTCTCTCTCTCTCTCTGTCTTCCTCCCTGTATGGCTGAAGGGGTGTTAAAGTGAAAGAACTAAATAACTTTGTCTGTGTCTGCCTCTGTGTGTGTGTGTGTGTGTGTGTGTGTGTGTCTGTCTGTCTGTCTGTCTGTCTGTCTGTCTGTCTCTCTGTCTCTCTCTCTCTCTCTCTCTCTCTCTCTTCTCTCTCTCTCTCTCTCTCTCTAATAAGCAGGGCTGTAAGCACAGTCAATAATTGATTCACCAACAGTGCAGGCCACCGTTCAATGTTGTTGTTTATCCCAACGTTGCAGGCCATCTATGCTATCGCTCCAATGCCCTTCCCCCAGTTGACGGAGCTGAGGGAGAGGTACACCTACAACATCCGCCCCTTCTCCACAACGCCCGCCCCCGGTCGCAAGGCTTCACGCATGGCCAAGGCCGTGCTTTACAGTGACGAGGATGAACTGGACGAGGAAGAACTGCGAGCCTTCGCCTCCTTCCCAGGCATGTCGCCAGTGCAGGGCGGAAAGGGCAGAGGTGAGAAGACAGTTTTGGGAAGGGGTTAAGGAAGAGGGGGGAATGTTAGGTACACAACTTGAATGTCATGTTCCTGCTTAAAATTGGGGGTGGGGAGGTGGGGGAGTGTTGAGGAGGGAGGGACATTTTGTTGTTGTTGCCATTTTTGCTTGACACCCAATACACTACTTTTAATGAAAAGCCACACGCAATGCGATGTAGTCTCAATGCTTCATCTGCAGCTGATCTTTATGATGTTTTAAAGTCGGCACATGCAACAGCATCATATGAGTTGTAATTGTAGCTAATTTGGTTTGGTTGGATAGACCACCAATGCATACTTGTGGCCTGCAGCAGAGTTGGACCAATATATATATCCACAAGTCTTGACTTCTGTTGAATTTGCAGAGTTGGACTGATATATATATATATAGATATACAAGTCTTGACTTCTGATGAATTTGCAGAGTTGGACCGATATATATATATATATCAACAAGTCTTGACTTCTGATGAATTTGCATGGGTGCTAAGGCTTAATGTATGTGCAGGTCTTTGGGAAGCTGGTGTGGTTGAGTGGTTAAAACATTTGATTCAGGCTTAAGAGACTGTAGGTTCAAATCTTAGTTTAGGGAGCAAATACCTCCGCTTTGTCCTTAGGTAGGGTTGAGGTGGTGGTCTCAGTGTCTGTGCTCTGGATGAGGGCAAAGGTCTCTGTGTGCTAGCTCAGGCTGTCTGCTTCCAGATGAAACAAAGCACACCAAGGGCTTTTGTGCTGTTTCCTTACTTAGTGTTGAGGTAGTGGTCTTAGTGTCTGTGCTTTGGATGAAACAAAGCACACCAAGGGCTTTTGTGCTGTTTCCTTACTTAGTGTTGAGGTGGTGGTCTTAGTGTCTGTGCTTTGGATGAGACAAAGCACACCAAGGTTCTTTTGTGCTGTTTCCTTACTTAGTGTTGAGGTGGTGGTCTTAGTGTCTGTGTTTTGGATGAGACAAAGCACACCAAGGTTCTTTTGTGCTGTTTCCTTACTTAGTGTTGAGGTGGTGGTCTCAGCGTCTGTGCTTTGGATGAGACAAAGCACACCAAGGTTCTTTTGTGCTGTTTCCTTACTTAGTGTTGAGGTGGTGGTCTCAGTGTCTGTGCTTTGGATGAGACAAAGCACACCAAGGTTCTTTTGTGCTGTTTCCTTACTTAGTGTTGAGGTGGTGGTCTCAGTGTCTGTGCATTGGATGAGACAAAGCACCGAGACTCTTTTGCTGTTTGTGTCATGGGCAAGTTGAATGTCCTAGAAGCTAAACCGTTGCTGCAGGAATGTTAGAAATGAAGTTGTAGGTTGTTGCAGCTGACTTTCCTCAGGAAAATGACCTAAATTGTCCACAAGGAAAGTTCCCATGGAAACAGTGAAATATAGATGAGAAACCCACTATGGCAAGTACAGACATTAACAGGTTGAACAGCTTGCCTGGGTGCATCGATTTACAGAGTATGTACAAGTGTTCCACTGTGGTTTGTAGGTCGGCACAAGACTGCGGGCTGGAAAAAGTATCAGATGTGATAATGGGGTTGGTGTTTTCAGCATGTTTTATGCAACTTTGGCATAATGTTCAACCCAGACCTTGCAGCCTTTGTTGACAACTCAGCCTGTGGTTAGAACAGTCCAGCCTTAATTAAGTTTTTGATAGGTTTATCTCCACCTCTGACAGCTTCATTTCAGCTATTGACAATACGATCACGGTTGCTTAGTTAGTAATTGGATGTTGACACCCTGCCAACTGCATGGGGCCGTGTCAAGCTGAACAGTCAAGGCTGTTGACAGCTGAGCTAGCAAGCTTCTGAAGTTATTGAGAAGCCACATTCACACAGGTGTTTGATGTGTTACCTGGCAGGATCGATCAATCTTTATTCTGTTGGATAATGACCTGGGTGTAGTGCCATGTCATGCACAGTACACAGATGGTGTAGAGATATTGAGACAAGAAATCATGGAGAACATGTTGGAAATATTCAGTGAGAGATAGCTAAACATACCTAGATAGATAGTAATAAAAAAAAAAAGCATTATACTATCGGATAAATAGATAGTTAAAGCAATAAAAATCAAACACCAGTATGGGTGCATGGATGCTGGTTGGCCAAGATTTGTGGCTGCTTCATCTTCATGTCACAATGGAAAGAAGAAAATGGAGGCAGTGTTGTGGATGAGTGCTCAAACATCTTTAATTAATACGCTACAGCCTAATGCTGCAGTTCATTTTGTTGTCAAGACATCCATGCTCACTGGCAGCCAGCTCACCAAACTGTGTGTCTTTTTTCTTGCATGTGAGGATTATAACAGGGGAAGGTTTGACGCATCATTCCTTGTCAGAGTTTTCTTTTAGTTAGAGATCAGCTTGTGCACACAGTTCCACTCTTTTGGGCCAAGGATCAGCTTGTTCACAGCGGCTCAGTGAGCTGAAACAACTGCAGGGAAGCATTCATTAACAAGTTGCATGTGAGCTTGTTTCCTGATGGGTTTCCACACTATGCCAGGACAGCATGGTCAGCCCACTCCAACTTCGTTTGGTCATGAGTGCACTTTTGGCATAATGACCAGGCTCTCATGTGCTGCTGCTGCAACACGGGGATGGAACGGATGCCGAAAAACAAGAGTCTGAACAGAAAGTTGACTCTGGAGAATAAAATTCTCCTGCCGTGTCTGCTTAGGCCTTCCGATCATGAGCCTGGTGCTCTACCACTGAGCTGCACCTCCACCGGATTGTTAGATTCCCTGTGTTATTTTGCTGAATGTATTGCAGTGAGTGACTTGATCCAGGCCACGCACAGACCAGAACAATCTGTAGATCTTGCACATTTCAGGTGCTTGTGTGGTGGGGCTGAAAAATTCAGCGAGAGTGAATGCACATTGTGTTCTTTGTGAGAACAATCAGAGGTATCTTTTCACCTCATGCATAGATGCCCTTCATTGAACGCTTAAGTGCGATCTTAGATAGTTTATTAAGAAGAAGAAAGAAAGGTGATGAATAGTAGCCTTTGAAATGATCCTGACTGCTCGTTTTGCCAGGTATGGACATCTCTGTGGTGGGCCCTGGGGCGTATGGAGTGGAGTCCGAGCTGGGGCCCGGCAGCAGGGACTGTGTGTACATGGAGAGGATGAGCACGGACATGACAGCCCTCAAGATGCAGTATGACAAGCTGAGGCAGCGGCAGCGCCAGGCCCACGTCATCATTGCTGGTCAGTTGATAGTGCTGTCATTGCTGGTCAGTCAGTTGACAGGCTCGCTGTTTTTGGTCGCTTCGTGGCATTGTTGTTACTGACTTACTGACTAGTTTTTTGACTGGATTTATGGGGTGATCATTGCCAGTCAGCTGACACAAACCTGTTCATGATTAGTTCGCTGTTAATCCACCGTAATGTCATGGCCTCAGATGCTCATCAGTTAAAAACCTGCCTACCATTAGCATGTTTCCATCGCAGGCGCCATACGATCATCTACTTTCTGTTTTTTAACAGCGGCAGCCTCAGCCAAGAAAGCTGTGCAGGTCAAGCAGAAAGTTCAGACTCAGGCTCCAGTGCTCGTGCCCAAGATCGAGTCACCCCTGGCCATGAACCACCTGTTTGTTGGAAAGGTAAGCATTTCTGACCCACCCCCCTCCCCACCTAGAAACATGATACTCACGTCCCCCCCTCCCCCAGGTCATGAACCACCTGTTTGTTGGAAAGGTAAGCATTTCTGACCCCCCCCCACCCCACCCCCCTCCCCGCCTAGAAACATGATAGTCACGTCCCCCCCTCCCCCAGGTCATGAACCACCTGTTTGTTGGAAAGGTAAGCATTTCTGACCCCCCTACCTGCCTAAAACATGATAGTCACCCCCCCCCCAGAAACATGATAGTCACACCCCCCCCACCCCCCCCCCACCCCCCCACCCCCACCCCCCAACCGGCCTTGTACCACCTGCTTGTCATTTATTCAAGAAGTAAAAAAACAACAGCAGTTTGTTTTCTTTTCTAACCCCCCTTCCCTTCTGCCCCCAGTGAACCAGTTCTGCCCATGAACTTTGAACCTTCCTAGGCCTCATAACACCTGTTTGTTGCAAAGGTGACAAGAGTTGAGTTCCTCTTACTATTCTCCTCCCCCCGCCCCCCTCTTTCCCACAAACCACCTGTTTGTCAGAAGGTAACAAACATTCTGTTCCTCAAACTACTCCCCCCCCCCCTTCCAACAAGCCATGAAGCACCTGTTTGTGAGAAGTGCACTTTCTTGTGGTGCATGAAAATTAAGTCCTCCCCCCAAAAAAACAACTACAACCCTCCTTGGTATTGGGCTGTGAATCCACCAGTTTTGGGGAAACAGGCCGTTTTGTATGACCTCTCTAGAAAGGTAGTAAGATATCACCCCTCTGGCAGATGTACTTTCAGTCCACTCTGTCATACAGGTATTGTTTTGTAGTAAGGTGTCACCTCTCCAGCAAGATTACTTTTCACTCCACTCTGCTCTACAGGTGCTGTTTTGTAGGAAGGTATCACCTCTCCAGCAGATGAACTTTCACTCAACACTGACTCCCTTCTCTGTGATACAGGTGCAAGGTGGCCGCAACCGCCTGGTGACCGACGGTCCTCGCATCACAACCACCACTGCTCCACGCAACAGCCTCCTCACCAAACAGCTGCAGGCGGTAGCTGCCGCTCAGGCCTCCTCTCGCAGTAAAAGCTCGCCGGGTAAAATTCCCCCTGCCATCAGAGGCAGCCAGTCTGCTGGACAGCCACCTCAGCCTCCTCATCTGCCTCAACGGAGGTCATCAAGGGAGGGGGAGGAGGCCTCTGAATGTCAGCCACAAGAGTCCCCCCAGAGATGTGACAGCGAAGAGAGGTTGTGTGAAGGGTCCCCGCCCGACTGTGGAATGGGAGATGCTGGCAGTGGGAATCTCGGCGTCCAGTCAGAGGCTGCTCCTTGTGGCGCCGATGATGTCGGATCTGAAGACGGAAGCAAGGATGGTGCCCGGACCATTTCGGTCATTTCTAGGAGTGACTCGGAAAACCAGGTTTTTGAGTCTTGTCCAGAACCTTTGCCAGTCGGCGATGCACTCCCATCCACAGCCAGTAACGCGCTTGCATCTGCAATCGCCGATGATGACACCAGCTATTCTTCTGGGGATGAAACCAAGTACTTTTCACCAAAGCCAACCACTGAAGATGCAGACTCGATTGCCTTCAGTTCACAGAGTGGGTTCAGCAGCATTCAGTCTTACGGAAAAGTTCCAGGAAGCTTTGAGAGCAAGGAGGACGACTCAGGGGTGGTCCTGTCCCCCGTCACTTCTGGCCAGTCAAGCCCAGAGAAGGCGCAGCGACCAGCCAGCATTCAGCTGTGGGCCGGGGAGTCTGCAAGGGTGGAGGCTTCTGCCAACAACAAGACAGTCAACAGAAGCAAAGAGGACTGCATGCAAGTCGGCGCCAACCTCCACCCTGACGTTGTGATAAGTCGCTCGCTTTCCGCCCCCAACGGCTCGGCATTTCACATGGCGGTCTCGCCAGTGCTGACCCCTTCCACCACCCCAACCCACAGCCAGGCCATGTCCTTCTCTGCCGCCTCCACCCCAACCACTGCCACAGCCCAGCTATTGTCGTCCCCCTCGCACCCACCTCCGCTGCCCTCCCCTGTCAAAACCAACCGCCCCTTCAACCCATTTCCCGTCAAACATGTCAACACAAACAGAGCCAAGACCGGACTGAAGTTGGGGCTGTACACGCCATCCACACTTCAGCACATCCAAGGTCAGCTGTGTGGAGGGTCGCTGGGCAGGAAAGCCAGAAATGCATCATCTTAGCGTTGCAGGAAGGAAGTGTACATTGGCATTTTGTGTCTTGGTTGATGATGTTGCTTGTTACGGTCATGTTTTTATGACACATGTGTTGTTACATGTTAATGTCACTTGTTTAGGTGATACTGATAATGAAATGGTGATAGTAAAACTGTGACTGACAACTGCATATATATATATATATATATGACATATGTATGTGATATATATATATATATTGTAAGTTATTTTGACTTGGGATTGATTTATTGAATCCATCCGTAAAAATGCTGAACTTGTTAATTTTGCAAAATGGAAGAGGTAAATGTGAAATTATCTCAAGAGATTTCTGGCATTGCACAGGACTGTGAGCGTGACAACATTTTGACCTTTGCTCAAAGCGAACACGTCTCGTGGCATCCATGACAACTGCACAACTACTCACATTTGTTTCGGTCTAGTCTTTCAGCTTTGCATAATGTGAACTGATTCAGTTCTGGTGTATATCTGATCCATTTGACTGCATCAAGTGTTGGGAAAAGTTTTCTTTCGCTCCGTAATATTTAATGCCTTTTCTTTTCTTAAAGCAGTTAAAATGTGATTTAAAATTATCAGAGTAAAGCCCACTTTGTTGGTTGCTAATTTTGATTTGTACTTCTGTTACCGATTTAGATCTGTATTTAAGCATGTATTTTACAAATGAAAAGGATGATGTACATGCAATATGTTTCTAAAGTATTTTATTTTATACAAGGTATTTGAAAGCCTCAGGTTCATGTTAAGTTCCTATGGCATTCAGAGTACATTTTGCATGTGAACGTCCATCTTCAGTTGGAATCTACTGTGTCTGCAAACACTTGACAGTAAACAAGAGCTACAAGCTTTGATCAGTTGGTTGTGGGCTTAAAAGTTTGTTGATGCAAGAAGCAAATCTGATTTTCTTTGGCATTTGTTACACCAATATGTTGTTTATGATACCAGCTAAGTATCAAAATCTTTCAAAATGTACATTTGTCTTCCGATACTCTTTTTCATTCAAAATGTGGATGGAATTCCACAATTGTGGGGTTGCATTTAATGTTACTGGTAGCAGACAATTTTTTATTTACTGTCCTTATCATCTACATGGAGGACTGCAAGTGTAAACTGAATGTCACATTCATGTTCCTGAGTTTTGTGATTAATGTACAACTACATCTCTTTTTTTGCTCCATGTGTACAGCATATAACTTACACTGACAGCATGCTGTTGTGGGATATGGTTGCTCCTTTGTTTCTCTAAGGACTTAATCACTTTTTGGTTTTTGTCCATTGATTGTGAACGGGTCTCAAGTGTTTTTTTGTATGCATGTTGAATTATGTCAACATTTACACACACACACACTACACGCACTCTCTTTTCCACAGCTGCATTAATTCCAGTCACTGATTTATTTTATTCATACACTTCCACCCCCTCCAAATCCACACAGCAGTTGCCATAACACTCAGTTGTTAACATTTTAAAGCATTCACTCACATTCTGATTCATTTATCCAAGAGTAAAACAATGAAGCGAAATTGGTCCATGACAAACATTTAGATTTTTCAAATCCAAACGAGAAGAACCAGCTCTACAATTGTGCATCATTAACACTGGCTGGATACTTAATAAAATAAACTTCTTTTTTTAAAGTATGAACTATAATTTTTTAAAGTATGAACTTTAATCGCCATGCTTGTACAAAACCATGGGTGAAAGTGTTTTTATTTTGTTTTATGTTTGACCCTACAAGGAATGCAGGGCTTAGTGACAGTCACAGTACAAGGGGCTACCAAGATCACAAACTGCCGCATGTGCTACATCAAAAACAGTGAACAGTTTCTGGTGCATTCACACACTTCCAGAATCACTCTGATGGTGTATAGGAGAGCTGGGCTACATCATAATGATCTGTAGCTTGTTTGCACAGTTTAGTTAGTTCGCTTTTGTGCATGTATGCAATACCCAAATCTTATCCTTGCATGGACTCGAAATGCTGAAAATTAGTATTCAGAAGTCCCCAAATGCATATTGCAGTGAACCACTTTCACCCATGGAGGCAAAGCAATACTAGTGGAACTCTGAGGTGTGCTGGTTCCATTTTTGTTGTTGTCTTCTTTTTCATTCATGGCATTCCCTGCCATTAGGCAGCTGCTTTCTGTCTTCAGATGGACTCATTCACTTTGACCATCCTGGGGTGACCCTAAACAGTTGACAGGATTTAAAATCTAACTACTAACAGCTGAAGGAAGCTTTGCAACAGAGGCTAGAGAGGATTCCGCTCAAGATCCTCCAGTTGCTTGCATTTTGAGGGCACTGCAATCAGGGACTGGACCTGGTCTAAGTGTCAGCCCACTGTGATGACTTTGAGATTAAACCACTGGGTGCTCCAGGCTATGTTGGACGTGCATTATTTTGTACAGTCCATTCCTTACCTATCATTTGTACAGTCCATTCCTTACCTATCATTTTTCCTTTCTGTTTCATTTGTTAAAAAGTATTTTCCCAAACATTTACCAGCATTCCATTGCAATGTTCTAACATATATGCCATATATGTACATGTTTGTTGGTAAGATTTCAGTAACAGGTGTTCTAAAGTTTACGATGTACAGCAATGAATGTTGACAATGAAATATCTATTTGTTGATGACCATGCTGGGGGCATAAAAAAAAAAGAAGACATTTTTCTGGAGCAATAAATAATTTGGCTGTCCACTACTGAATGTGTATTTGTCTAAACCTGTCAATCTCTACCTCTGCCACCCACCTTAACATATACCAGACATCAGATTCCAAACTATCAGTTTTGATGGAAATTCACAAATCTTTTGCCATAAAAAAAAAAGGCCCTAGAAGAGCTCTACTCAGATACAGTGTTGCACATTTCTTTCTTCTCAAGAATGACCCCTGCCATTCCTCAGTTGATGGAATTCCATCTATTGACAGAAAAATCTGATGTCTGATATACACGTAAGCACTTTGCACAGTGACAAAACAGAGGTGTCAGTTGCAATAAAAATTTGTTTAACAGTCCAAAAAGCACCCACAAACATTACACTCATTAAACAAAATTACAACAACAACAAAATCAGAATATTAACCAACATCCTATAAATCCAAGCACACTAAATTATGGGACATGGTACTTCAAACATTACTTGTCCTTCATGGCAAAAACAAATAGGATGCTTTGTTGGTCAAAGTGAGTAATATGTATAGAGGTGGTGCCAAGTCCTGTTTCTCTGGTCAGAGTCAAGTCTTTTTTGCTGCACTTGGTCATTGGAAGTAAAATTCAAACCACAAGGCAAGGCAGTGATGCCATGTAAAGAGACAATAATTTTTATCAAGTCTTTTCTCTCTGGTCAAAGATACTATGTAAAGCCAGCGTCAGGTCTTCTCTAGTCAAGGCAGTAGTACATTTGTACCATGTAAAGAAGGCAGTGGTACATTTGTACCGTGTAAAGAAACAATGTTGATTCTTCTGTCTGGTAAAAGTAAGATGCTGCGCAGAAATGACATCAAGTCTAATTAAGGCAGTGGTGTTTTTGTACCATAAAGAGGTGATGTCAATTCTCTCTCTGGTCAAAGTAAGCTGCTGTGCAGAGATGGTGTCAAGTCTTCTCCAGTCAAGGCAGCGATGCCATGTAAAGAAGAGAAAGTCTTCTTTCTCTCTGGTCAAAGCAAGATGTCACGCAGAGACAATGCCAAGTCTTGTCCTGTCCAGGCAGCGATGCAATGTTGAAGTCTTCTCTTCCTCTCTGGTCAAAGCAAGATGCTACAAATGTAGAGACCATGTCAAGTCTTGTCAGCTAGGTCCCCCTGGTCAAAGTAGTGGGCCACCAGACAAATCATCAGGTTCAACTCCAGCAGTGTCTCTTCTTCAGGCGATTTCTGTTGCAGACAAATAATTTGAAACAGACCTAACTGACAGTATATTTGATCAATGCATTCACGGAGTGTACCCAAGTTGTAATGTGCCATAAGCAAATGAGGAACAGAGCAAAACCAGCATGTTCTGATCACTGCCGAATGCAAGATCTTTCGCTGTGTTTCCATCTTGTTCAGTGGGCATGCCTGTATAACAGGTGGATAAGACAAAAGTGAAGAACACACAGAATATTACATTTCAATTATTTTAAAGATCAGAGACTGCACTGTATTTTTCTCATCTGGTTGGTGGCACAAAACTGAGTGAATGTTTTTGTGTCTTAAGGAGGATAAGAAGCCCGTTGGACCGGTGCTGCATTTGCTTGCAACAGATTCCTAGGTTGTGCAAAAACTGATGGCATGGGTAAGTATGCATACAATTTACTCCATGCAGCAAAAGAAAAGAAAAATCATCAAAATGAATATGGAAATCTGCATGAAATAGAAAAGAAGGCATGCAACAGGAATGAGCAGTACTGAACTGATCACCAATTTCCGTGCACATCCACATCCACCTACATGCAAATGACACCATCAGCGATGGACTTAAACCTACCAGAGTGGCACGAATAATGGAGCAAATTCTGGCCAGCTGCCGGAGCCATGAACATGACTCGGGGGTCAGAGGTTTCTGCAGATTGATCAACAGAGCATAGAACCACTGGCCCTGCACAAAGCAATATGAAACCTTGTGACGTGGGAAGAGAAAACAGTCACGGACACCCATACCAACCCCACCACCTTAAATACAAATATACCCATGCACATACACACACTGTGTACATGCACATGAAAACTCATGGTAACAGATGCATGTGCAAGCACTCCAGCTTTTCAGCACAACTTGAGCAGGTTCATACATGAGACCCAAAAAGACAACATTAAAAAATACATATTTAATTCAAGCTGTATTCATTAACTGCAAGTATACAGCAATCCACATGTATTCAAAACTAAAGTAAAAGTCAACTGAGCACAAGTGAGTAATGAAATCACTGCAAACATATGCCCCCCCACCCCACCACCAAAATGCAGCCATGAAGAAAGAGACCTTCAGGCCTGTACCTGTCTGTGTGTGAAACCTGTTGCTTCCAGCCAGTTGACATGGTACTCCAGGACTTTGATCACTGTGGGCTGCACACATACATCACATAACACAACTTCATGACAGAACACACAGTGACCATCTACATAAAAATTCATCATCACAATTTACCCACTTTTGCAATTATTCATTCACTGTCACAATACTGTAACAGCCACCACTACACTGTACCCACACCATCACAAGACACCGATGGTCAAAATGCACCAAAAATCACAACACATCAATGATCAAAAAGTGTCAGCCATCACAACACACCCATGATGAAAATGTGCCAACTGTCACAACAAACTAATGACGTAATGGTCAAAATGTACCAAGTATCACAACACTCGCACAACATGTCCACCATTACAACACACTCACTGTTACAACTCATCCCTCTGCCATTACAGCATCCCTCAGTCACAACACATCCACTGTCACAATGCACACATTGTTAAATGCACATCACTGTCAGTGTCATAGATATCTGCTGTCACAACAATACCCCCCCCCCCCACCCCCCACAACCATCACAAAACATTCATTGTCATAATGCATCCACCATCGCAAAGCATCCACTGTAACAATGTACCCACAATCACCATGAACCCACTGTAAAAATACCCTCACCATCACAGCAACACACCCACTATCACTGATCACATGCACAATGCACCCACTGTCACAAAACACCCATCACCACAACACCTCTATGAGCAAATCGCCTCCAACATCACTACACATCCATCATGCACCCACAACAACACCAAAACAACAGAAGGTTGTGTAGCAATCACAGCAGTCTGGTGAGCAAACTGATCAAAGGGAAATAACTTGCATTTAAATGGAAACAAAAGACTGTGCAAGAGAAACTCCCCAGTCAAATAGCATGGGAGGTGTAGAACTAAAAAACTCCCAATATAGGATAGCATGGGGCATATACAAGAGAAACTCCCTGCATAAAATAGCAAGTGATGTGTAAGAGAAACTACCCACACAAACTAGCACAGGGCATGCAAGAGAAACTTGCAACATAAAATAGCGTCAGGGCGTGTAGGAGAAGATGCATCACTACATTCTAAAAGAGTAAGTAACTTGCTTTTTTATGCCCAGTCAACCAGGATGGTTATATCAGGGTGAAAATTCTAAAAGAAATGTCATAGGAACTGTGTCTCCCACATAACATAACTTTTAACAACCATGCAAAATTAAGAACATGATAGTGTCTATGTCCAAACTATTCATGCATACTTTTTCCTCCAGTCATTCAGACAGATGTCACATAAACTGTGCCTCCCCCATAACATAACAGCCATGCAAAATTAAGTACATGATAGTGTCTGTGCACATAATATTCATGCACAACTTTCCTCCAAAGTCAGTCAGACAGGACCAGATTGAGATAACTAATGGTTAGGCACCCAAACATTAATTTTGGTCAAATTTTGAAGTCAGTTGTGTCCCTTGACAAAAACTGGTAGGAGAACAATTTGTCTTTTAAGCCTTCTGATAAACACCAAAAAAATTATTTAAAAAAGAAAATCATAATTAAGGTGTTCAACTTTGCTAGACTTTGTAAAGATACATATGCACAACCAAACATACATGCCTCACATTTTATGAAATCATACATGTTTATATAAAATAAAATAAAATGTGTATTGTTACACTGAGATTTTATCACAACATTCTGTACATGTTTCACATAACCAGCAGGCACACCTTCTTACAAAATCTGTGGTCAAACAAAACAGTTGGGGAACTTTTGCTTTGCAAACCTAGTTTGGGATATTTGTCAAACCTGAAAAAAGTTTGGCGAACATAGTTGGTTCTTAATTAGGTGAACGTTTGCTTCATGAACCTAGTTCGGGGTAGTCACTGAACCGCAATGAAGCTTCACTCAACATGTTCTGGGAATATTCACCCAGTTTGGCAAACCTTGCCTCTGATTGGTTGAGAGCAAAGAGAGCTCTCCTGTGGATGAGGAAGAAATAAAAATAAAAATGGACGACAGTGTGATACTTCACTCACTTCAGAGGGAACTGATCTATTTGTTGACTTTGGGGAGGTGCAGCCTTGTCTCTGGGTCCTAGAATAATATAGTATTTAGATGTGAGAGATGATTAAAGTATACTGACTTGACCTTAGCCTTTTAGATGCATCTTCCCCTGCACTTCTGCCTCAAGTCTGGGCCGAAGCTTGCATCTCATTATAAGCCAGTTAAGAATGAAGTACAGTTCAATGAACTGTCTGAACCATGTTCAGCAAACTAAAAGTTCATCTGAGCTTAATTAAAAAACAAATTATAGTTTGTCAAAATGTCTGAAGTATGTTCGGCAAACTAACAGTTCGCCCAACTAAGAATGGGCTTTTAGCTTGATGGATTTTGAAACCAGAACATTCTTGGCAACTTTTTTCAAACTGGAGCTGTCCATTTTTCTCAAAACTTAAATCGGAAAAAAGCAGCATACCGGTTAATTAACAGTAGCACCCCTATGCACACACACACAGACACAGGCATGCATGTAAGGATGCACACGCCCCCCCACACAAACATAGGCATGCATGTAAGGATGCACACACACACACACACACACACACACACACACAACAAATACAGGCATGCATGTAAGGATGCACACACACACACACACACACACACACATACACACCCACACACACACACACACACACACACACACATGCTAGGCTCACCTGGTCCATGCGAGCCACAATGCTAAGTAGTGGAGGTGTGCCACTGCCATCGTTCTGCAGGCTGGACTCTCCCGTGGCGCCCTCTGCACCTGGCTCTGGGCGAGTCTTCAGCTGAAGGCGACCAAAACACAGTCGACACCAGCTGTCTGCATCATTGTGCTGTGGCTGAAAATTACAGTATAGTCAACTTGTACTAACCATCTGCATCGTTGTGCTGCGCCTGAAAATTACAGTATAGTCAACGTACTAGCCATCTGCATCGTTGTGCTGCGCCTGAAAATTACAGTATAGTCAACGTACTAGCCATCTGCATCGTTGTGCTGCAGCTGAAAATTACAGTATAGTCAACTAATACCTGCTGCCTGCATTGTTGTGCTGTGTCTGAAAATTACAGTACAGTCAACTAATATCTGCTGTCTGCATTGTTGTGTTGTGCCTGAAAATTACAGTATAGTCAACTAATACCTTCTGTCTGTATCGTTGTGCTGTGCCTGAAAATTACAGTACAGTCAACTAATATCTGCTGTCTGCATCATTGTGCTGTGCCTGAAAATTACAGTACAGTCAACTAATACCTGCTGTCTGCATCATTGTGCCGTGGCTGAAAATTACAGTACAGTCAACTAATACCTGCTGCCTGCATTGTTATGCTGTGCCTGAAAATTACAGTACAGTCAACTAATACCTGCTGCCTGCATTGTTATGCTGTGCCTGAAAATTATAGTACAGTCAACTAATACCTGCTGCCTGCATTGTTGTGCTGTGCCTAAAAATTACAGTACAGTCAATACCTGCTGCCTGCATTGTTGTGCTGCGGCTGAAAATTACAGTAAACTAATACCTGCTGTCTGCATTGTTGTGCTGTGTGTGCATGTGTGCCTGAAAATTACAGTCCAGTCAACTAATAGCTGCTGTCTGCATCGTTGTGCTGCGGCTGAAAATTACAGTATAGTCAACTAACATCAGCTGCCTGCCAAACTGCTGAGATGTGGCTGAAATACACAACACATTTGGCCTAAGCTGCCTGCATTGTTGTGCTGCTGCAGACATGCACCACACAATCAACACCAGCTGTCTGCTAGGTTGTGGAGATATGGCTAAAGGACACAGTGAAGCATAACTGGCATACACTGTCTGCACTGTTGTTCTGTGGCTGACAGGCACAACACAATCAGCACTGGCTGGCTGCTAAATTACTGAGATACTGGCTGAAAGACACAGCATAAGCCATAGCTCAGCTGGCATAAGCTGTTCGCATTGTTGTGCTGTGGCTGAAAAACACATCAGCAGCTGTCTGCTACATGAGTAAGATATGGCTGAAAAGTGAAATACACAACATAGTTGACTATGGCTAATAATATAAATATACAATAATACATATAATGCATGTATTCAGCATCCACATCTTCCTCCAGACTTGTTATAGACATTACCAACAACAAATGCGCATCCTCAAAAACTCAAAATATGGCATACATAATGTACTTGCAGGCTCTAAAAGAAATACTCACCAATTTCACATTAGGTAGACTGACTTTCTTCTTTGCCAACAGAGCTTTGAAATGAGCAACTTTCTGCAACAAGCAAATTATATATGTCATTGTCATACAGAGACAGTCATGGCATTCATCTTCAATAAAAAATAATATTAAATAAAGATTCTAGACACATAGACACACACACAGAAAGTAATATAATACATAGGCACCCAAATAACATAATAATGCATATAATATATATATATATATAATATATATATATATATATATATATATATATATATAATGAAACATTTTTTTATTATTTTAAAAAAGTGATTACAAATTATTAACCCTTTCAATGCCATGTCGTTTAAAAACAATCAATAGAATTGGGAAATTTAAAACCATTAAGCCTTTTTGTCTTTCTTTCACACTGGCATGTGAAAGGACTTTCATCAAAACTCATACAACTGAAAGTAGATGAGCCATAGGACTGGAATATATACTGTTTGCAGGCGCGTCCATGCATCTTCCAGAAATTCTTACAGGCTGGAGCAGTGAAGAAGTTAACTAAACTGTAGCAGGCAGGCAAGTTTTAGTTCAGGAACAACATAAAACTTCAGGCATGCAGTTTTACTGGTCTGAAGTTGACAGTCTGCAGTTTTACCTTTCTAAGTTGATGAAGTGTCAATGTTTTATTTGTAAAACTATAAGGTTGACAAAGGGTGCAGTTTTACTTCTCTAAGTTGACAAAGTGTTAAACTTAATGTTATATATATATATATATCCGTATAACAAAAACTTACTATAAATTTGACAGAGTGTGCAGTTTTACCTGTCTGATGCTGACAAAATGTGCATTTTTACCTGGAGCACTAAGCTGATGAAGTGTACTGGTCTACATCAGGTTGACAGAGTGTGTAGTTTTACCTCTTTAAGTTGATGAAGAGCAATATTTACCTGCAGGTCTAACTGTAAGTCTAAGCTATTTAAATTTGACAGTGTGCAATCTTATCTGTTTGAGGTTCACGACACAGTTTGCAAGTGCTACCTTTCAAAGCTGATCAGATATACTGTTTTACTTGGTCAAGGTGGACACACTATGTAGTTTTACCTATTTTACCTGCATATGGTCGGCAGGGTGTGCAGTTTTACATACACAGATGCCTGAGGCTGACAAAGTGTGCAGTTTTACCTTTCTAAGTTGATGAAGTATACTGTTTCATTTGCATAAGGTTGACATAGTCATGACTGCATGCACTGATGCAGTTTTACCTGTCTGAGGCTCATGATCCCATCTGCAGTTTTACCTCTCCAAGTTGATAAAATGTTGCATTTCATCTGTCAAACTCTCAAAGGCTCAACTGAACTCTGCAGTTTCAGTACCTTTAGTAGTTTTGCCTTTTTAAGTTGATGAAGTGTGGTGTTTTATCTAAGGTTGACACTATATAGTATATATAATAACTATATGACAGGGGCTGCAGTTTTACCTGTCTGAGGCTGACGAAGTCTGCAATCTGCATCTTGACCCAGGCAGAAGTGGGGCTGAAACCTCGAGGTGCTGACATGGTGTCCTTAGGCTGAGACAACAAAATGTCTTGTCAGACACTGACACTGACAGTGAAACAAAATGAGACCACACTAGTCAACAGTCAAATCAAACTCATTTATTGACTAGTGAGAGCAAAACAAATCACTTATTCAGATACTGATTTGATTGAAGCAATGGAACTGGAAGTATTCTTAGAAATTTTACTGACACTATCGTGACAAATTGACAGTGTTCAAAGCAAAATTACTTACTGGCGCTACTCCAATCCTGAATGTGTGTGTGTGTGTGTGTGTGTGTGTGTGTATGTGTGTGTGTGTGTGTGTGTTGCGCATATGTGTGTGTGTGTGTGTGTGTGTGTGTGCGTGCGCACATCCATGCATGAGTGAGTGAGTGTGTGTGTGTGTGTGACTGTGTGTGCATGCGTGTGTATACATGTGTGTGTGTGTGTGTGTGTGTGTGTGTGTGTGTGTGTGTGCGTGTGTTCATCCAAGGCAACAACTGAGTAAGTTAAAATTACCTGGACTTTGACAGTCTGCTTATGTCTGTAGACACTAGTATCCATGCTGGCCACCACCACCTTGGGGCAGCTTCTGGCTTCTTCTCTGAAGGAAAAGGCAACATCATGGTTATTGGAATTTGGATAAACACAGTCTACACATAAAATGTCCGCTTCTTTAAAATTCAAGGGCAACTACTTCTTCTTCTTCTTTGTGTTAGGCAGCCACCTTCCAATGAGCAGAAAACTGCTCGGAGATTTTGCTGCATTTGTACTTAACTAGGTAGTTGCTGTCCTATTACAGCAACATATATATGGATTTGGAACAAAAAATAAAAGGGGTGGATGGACGATTAATAACGGATAATAATAATTACCTGACGCGACGCAAATATTCATTGCCGGTCGTAGGAGGTACGTTCAAATCGAAAGCATCGTCTGCTTTGTCATCAACGGCCAGCGCTGGTTCCAGAAGACCCTCGTTATCGTCGTCATCGTCCATATCAGAAATCACTTGCTGATTAACAACTTTTAGCATTTTATCTTTTAATCAAAAGATTTTATTTAGGTTGTAAACCGGTTTTACAAGAAATTACTAATCTGCAGCACCATTCCTGCAGATCAAACAGCCGGAAAGGATCGTACTTCCTGTTGAAGCAGACGCTTTAAGTGTTTACAAAAATTATACTTTTTTTTTTTTTTAAATACAGAAGAGTTGTTCTACATACTATGTCTGTCTCTGTTGCAAATATATTCTTATCTGTTGGCCAAATACTTTTCTCTGCGTTAGAGAAAAAGTGCAATCAAGCAGCAGATCTGACTTTTACGACATAAAGCAACAACCATATCCAAAATTATGAAAACATAAGTAAGATCAAGGATCTGGACCGATTGTCATCATTACAAGAAATCTGTATCCCAGAAACAAACTCAATATAATAATAAACAGACAATAAATATAGTAAAGATCTCTAAAACATAACATAATATTTAGACACCCTATGCAATCAACAAACTGAATCCGGATAAGTACAGTCTCCTTTCACTGTTTATTTAACTGTTGTTTTGTGGCTTTGTGAAAAAGGCGCTCAGCAACAACATTTTTTTTTTTAAATCGTGCATGTTTTGTATTGTACTATTAAATTAGCGTTTTGTTTTTTTGTTTTTCTAACTGTTTACGTGTTTGGATCCAATAATTAGGTCTAATTGATTAGAGGTTCTAGTAATTAAGAGAAAATGATGCTGATAAAAATAAATTCAGTGTGAATCCTTAAAAGTTCTAAAAGCCTTAAATACAGTATCAAGTTGTGGGGGGGGGGGGGGGGAACAAAACGGTTGAATACAATGTCGGCCGGAACAACAACTGGACACATCTCATAGTCTTAATAAGTAAGGCAGCATGGTGATGATGGTGCTAAATGAACTGAAAAAGTAGGCAAATGACAAAACGACTAACAAACACGATACAGTAAAATAAACCACGTCCTTTCCTTGCTCTCGGCATGGAGTATTATGCCTCCAATCCTAAGTCTGATCCACATTAAAGTATACAATTTGACAGCATGGCCGAAATACAGCTGGCGCCTCTGCGGTCCATGGGCGATTTTTTGCTGGAATCTGCACGATTTCAGATCCCGCAGGTCAAAGACCCAGAGAAATGGGCAAACAGAGTGCTGAACAATCTGCTGTACTACCAGACGAATTACTTCTTGTCTGCACTGGTCATATTTTTGATGATAGGGTAAGTGTGTTTCACTGTTGATTTGCGCTGTGCACTGCAAATAACACCGAATGACGTCTTGTCTGTTTTGAGTAGAGTCAGCGTGATCTCCTGCGGTGCTACTGTCTGTGCATATTTTTTTTTTTATCAGGTTACATACCTAGCTCTGTGCCAACCGTAAGACGTGTTCTGCCATTATGTACTGAGTTTGGCAGTGGGCTTTGCGTTGTGCCATGCAGTCCAGCCCGTATAATTACTTTGGCCACCTCCATTATGATTATCATTATGAACAGAAAGTTGAGAAAGTTTTGTCGACAGCTAGCAGTTGCTGACTCAGTGACAGTTTTTGCAGTACGTGATAAAACATAGAAGTCAAAAATTCATCAAGATTTTCTGGATGTTGACTAATGCAGTCTATAGTATAACTATAATAATAATGTACATTTATACCATTACCAGTACCATGCGCTCATCAACACCCTGGGCACTCACATGATACACATTAATTAACCTAAATATGATATTCTATATACATGTAGAGCACAATCCTACCAAAACAATTTGCATAAAGTATTGTATCAGAAAAACACACACACACACTATTTATTGTTAATTGTATAGTTATTTGATCTTGAATTTGAAACTAATAAAACATTGAAACTAATGAAAGGTCAGCATGTAATCATGATAATAATTAATATAGTCATATATAAATAATATTAATACTAATAACAATATATACACTCAGTACCATTAGTCAGCTTTGACTGGCTGTGACCCAGAAAGAGAATGATCCACTGGCCAGAAAAAGAAAACTTGTAGTTCTCAAACTCTAAGGCTTTGTTTGCAAAGTCACACATTCATCAGTATCATCAGTATCGCTCTTTGTCCTAGAAAGCAGTTAGAAAATAAATAAAAACTTGTTATCTTTCACTAGCATCGGAGGGCTTGTTAATTCCACGTTATTGAATGATTACAAACTTGTAAGTTGTATGTATTTGCCAAGAATTATTTCAATTATTATCTTATAAAAAATAATTTAAAAAATGGGGGGGGGGGGGGGTGTCCATTTGACCTCTTTTTTGATTGCATTTTCTTACTAGTGTCACATGCATATGTTTTTTGTCTTTCTTTTTCAGGATTGTCCACCCTGTGAAGATGGTACTTGGGTTTGCAGCAATTTCAGTGGCATTTGGTGGCTATGTCTATGGCACCAACAACCAGTGGCAGGCTCGCCAGTTTAAGCGCAACCACCCACTGGTCAGTGTGCTCATCATCCTGGCTGCAGGATATCTGGTCGTCTATATGTTTGGGGCTGTCATCGTCTTTATGTTTGGAATTGCATTCCCACTGTTGTGTAAGTATGTGCAGTCAGTGAAACTGATAACAACTCTGTGTGTGTGTGTGTGTTTGCATGTGTGCGTGTGCTGTATGTGTGTGTGTGCATATAAGTGTGTGTGTGTGTTGACTTGCACGTGTTTAAAAATAAGACTGCAGAAAGACCTAATTCTTTCATCTATGCATGGTTTATAAGTTATGTATCATATATAAAATTGTGCACATAATTAGTTTTCTTCTTTTTTTTCTTCTTTTCTTTATGTGTAAAAAGAAGAAAAAAACAATGTTTACTTTGTAATAGTTACTTACAACTATAAATGAGCATAATAATGTTAACTTGGTGATGCTGTAACTTGCAGTGGTCATTCTGCATGCATCACTGCGGATGCGGAGTATCAAAAACAAGATCACCAACAAGATGGAGTATGTTGGCCTCAAGCGAACACCAATGGGAATCATTCTGGAGGGATTGGGTCAGGAACAAGAAGCCGGTTCATAAATCATAGTGTGTACCCTATTGTTCCACCTATTACTTTTTTGCTAATACAGCAGACAGATCTTTTCTCCATTTTTCCCCCCTCCTCCGTTTCAAGTTAATGATGATATCAAGTCCAAGAGATTATTGCAGTAAAATATTAAATGTATATATATATACATGTATGTCTGTGTAATACTAATAGTTATAATGCCCATGCTGTATGGTTTGTGATATGAAAAATATGGACCTTGAAATTGGATTATGCATCTTGCCCTCAATGTTTTGTTTGTTGTGTAAATATGATTGTCATTCCTGTGTTCCTTAGATGTTACAGTGTTAGCTGTAAAACTAAATAAAATTAAATATAAAAAGAAATTAAAAAAAGAAAAGAAAAAAATCCCTGTCTGTGTTTGTTACTCAGTTACTTTCTTGCTATAGCATCATTAGGAATGTTTGTGTTTTTGTGCGCATCTTCCCCATTTTGTGTTGTGTTAATTTTGTTTGGATGCTTTTGTGTTCTTTCAGAAAAAAACTGTGCAAAGTGATTTTTTCCATTTCATGAAGGAAGGCAGTTTCACCTTTTTTCTTAGTTTATACTTTCTGTTACAGCATTTATTTATTTTTAATTTATTTTTTAAACTTGCTTTGTAATATTCTCTTGTTGTTTTGGGCTGTATTGTTGTATTGTTTTTTTAAATTCAGCAAGTACATTGCCAGAAATATTTGTATTAATTAACTAGTACATTACTAAACTTGTTTGTATTTTGTATCATAAATAAATTGAATGGATCATCGTGATTTTGATCATGCCATCATTAATATCAGTAAAAAATATAGTTTGACACTTTGATTTTTTTTAAATTTAGTAACTCAAGGGGTTTAAATTTCAATCAAGACTTAGATCTCCAACACTATGAACCCTTTACAAGTTTCACACCAGCTGATCTAATGTCACCATACACCACATTATTCATTAACGCTTTAATAGACTTTGTTTTCAGCATAACGAGTCAACTGTATACGTATAGTTTTAACATGTACCAAATCTGTACGTTAATGGGCAAATATCCACAACAAATTGTCAGTTGTTAATACTTTGAAGGCAGAGTGTGTGGAGTGGTTCTTATCCTGACACTAGTGACATTCAGATTGTCACTGTGTTTCTGAATGGAGGTTCCAGATTTGATCCTGGCTTGACCTGGGGCCAGTGCTACACTTGTCCACAATTCTGGTGGTGGAAAAAGCCATCTTGTCCTCAAGACTTGTGGTGGAACAAGCCAACAGAATGTCTTGTCCTCCATTGTGATGGTGGAGAAAGCTGACAGAATGTCTTACCCATGTTTCCATTCTGGTGGTGGAAAAAGCTGACAGAATGTCTTATCCACCCCACCATTCCATTCTGGTGGTGGAAAAAAACGACAGAATGTCTTGTCCACCACACTGGTGGTGGAAAAAGCTGACAGAATGTCTTATGCACTATTCCGTTCTGGTGGTGGAGAAAGCTGACAGAATGTCTTGTCCGCCATTCTGATGGTGGGAAAGGCTGACAGAGTGTCTTGCCCTCCATTCTGGTGGTAGAAAAAGCTGACTGAGAATATCTTGTACTCCATTCTGATGATGGATAAAGCTGACAGAATCAAAATGTCTTGTCCACCATTCTGGTGGTGGAAAAGGCAGACACAGTGTCTTGTCCACAAGACAAACTGACAGAATGTCTTGTCCACAAGACAAGCCGATTAAATGTCTAGTCCCTCAGATGAGGACAGAACACCGCCTTGTAAGTTGTATGCTTATTATATCCACACACATAAAAAATAAAATTATATATATATCTATATCTTGGCAGGTGGAAATCAAAGAGATGTAGAGGAATTTTCCCAGGCGGTTTTTGCAATGCACTGCTGACTGCATCACAACAGCTGAACATTTACAAGACACTGCATCATAGGCATGCAGTGGTGGGGCAGGGTGCGGCAGCACTGCTCTTGTGGTTGCTGTAGGTGTATCCAGTTGAGGCAACCTAAATTTCTTGCAAATGATTAATCAGGTATACTGTTAAATAATTGTTTCTGAATGAAATGGTTGCCATTTTTAGGAATGTTTAAAGGGAGGTGATCAACCTCATTTTGGAGGTTGATGGGATATTGGTGTGAAAGATTTAGAGCTAACAGTAATCAAGTCGTATGCATCAGTTTGCTGATGTTGCATTGTAATTTGCGTGAGAATTGTTTGCCATCTCTTTAGTTGCTTCTTGTTGTATCTTGACATTTCATTTCAGGGGAAAATTCTGCTCCTTCATCAAGAACCAATAGTCTATTGGAAGCTATTCATACTTGATTGTGTTATTTAGTATATTATGGAGAAAACGATCATGTACAGCAGTGCCAGTATATCAGTTTGTGTGATTCATGTCTGGGCCGTACAGTGCATAGTTACAACAAAAGATATGTAGTTGAAAATTGTTTATGTCAATGCATGTTTTCTACTTTCCTTCATATTTTAGTTTGGTTACTCCTTATACCAAAATGCTTTCTTCATATATAATACGCAACATGTTTGGGTGTGCAGGTTTGTTGAGCATGAGTCACGTTTTCGTGATGCAGGTCTCCTCTGATGACATAACAGTTTGTCTATGCAATTGCAAGTTTTGTGTTCGTTTCTTTCTTGGTACAGGATTTATATTATAATGCTTGACATTTGCCATTGTGACTGTGTACATGGTGTTTGTGCCATACCCATCAAGTACTGATTGCCTTTATGTGTGTTTGGATTTCAGTATTCATGCTTAACCTTTAGTAGGCTTTACCACCCCCCACATCCATCATGGTCAGTGGAATTGTTACCATGCAGTGTACGCAGGTCTGTACTCAGAAGCTATAGTGGAACCTTTGCAGGAGAAATTTGTTTTAAAAATAAACCAGCCTTCTCAGAACTGGTTTTGCCCAAGACCACCTTTTTTCCATCTGGCAGTAGATATGAACTGGTTTTGTTTTTTAGGTCAAGGTTTTTGTTTAAAAAACAGTTTATTTGTTTTATTATTTTAATTTAAAATCTTCTTTCATCTGTGGTGGGGCTTGCCTGTAGGAAGCAATGTAGAGTGTCACAGCTGGCCTGGTGGCTTTCTGCTGCCTCTTTGATCATGTTCCTCTGGAGATGTAAGCTGAGACATCTTGTGCCCAGCGCCAAGGACGCAATGTATGCAACAAGTACCAGCTAGGACACTTGTTGTCTGCAGCCCACCACAAACAAAGTTTAGAAATTGAATGCAGAATCAAGGGAGCGGTTGAAAACAAAGTCTTTGATTTAGGTTTGATATCTTCTGTATTCTACCTGTTGGATGAAACTTGTTTTGGAGGAGGCAGGTTCTTTAGGATGAAATTCTGTTCACGACAGTGATTAAAATAGCCTTTCAGCACCTTCTACTTGCAATGTAAGACCCCATAGGAAAGATCACCCCTCTTCTAAGACTCTGCGTGAAAGGTTTTGCTCTTCATAGTTTCATGTAATGAAGACTGAGACCACCCCTCTTATCTGTTCAGGCCACTCTAATAATGGTCCTTCCTCAGGGGTTTACCCATAGTCATTTTCTTGCTCTTCTTTGTTTTAAGACAAGTTTCTTTTGGCAGTGTCAGACGCTTTGCCTGAAGAGGATTCCACTCTATGCTGTAATGTAGTAAAAGTGCTTTAATATGAGTATTGGTAACCAAAACATGGTCATGAAAGTCTGGTGTGGTCTTTGCCTGGGTTTCTTGGTAGCTGGGTGGAGAGGTTGCTTATAATGCAAGGGAACTCCTAGTTTCACAAGGTTCTAGATCATGAGACCAGTCCTCTGCAAGTTTGTAACTTTTAGGGTACAATACGGAACAACTTTATTGTCTAATCTGAAGCAGAAGTGAATGCTCTTATATCCTTTTGTGAACATTTTCGTTTGTTGAAGTAGACAGATTTCCATCTGACTTGTTGCATGTAACACTAAATGTTCAGTAGATGCCACAATAAAGCATTGAATCAGGGGAACCCTAAGCCAGAAAACACATGTATCATGTATGAGCCGTAAAATGGCATCAACGTAGATTAACAAGAATGTATCAGTCAAGTATCGAGATTAATTTTAAACCACATTTTTGCATTTCATTGAGAGAAGTGTCCTCTCTTTGCTTATGTTTTCTTTTCTTTGACTTAGTTGTTTTTGGAAATGGGGTTTCATTCAAGCAGGGTCCGTACCACATCGGTTTGTTGCACACAGTAACTTCTTGTCCATTAACTGTTATTCTTAGTTTAGGCTTTTTGCTGCTGCTTATTGTGGAGGGACGTTTTTATTCTTGTTGTTGGTTTCTTCCCTCTTCTGTCTTTGATATGTACTCTTGGCATTGTAATTCAGTTTTCACTGCATTGTTGTTGTTTTCTTCGCCAGAATTGTTGATTTGCCTGCGATGATGTTTCCCCGTATAAACTTGATAGGAAAATTTTGTGTTGAAAGTTGAACCATTTAAGACTTAGAGTGATATGTTGTCCAAAGTAGTGCCATAGCAATGATTATTGAAACAAGCTTAACAAGGTTGATGGAGGCTCTAACTGTATTTCCAATTTTATACATGCGGCACTAGTTATACAGTGAGTATACTAGTCCATAAAAGTCCAAATGGAGTCAAAGGGTGTGACTAGGAACTGTTCTCAGACCAGACAGTAAAGTTGCTCAATCATGTGTGTTGCATTTTTATTTTTTATTTTTCATAATGTGTCCCTTTCATGCTACATTACTTCCATCACCAATCCTAATACTACATAATGTTTGCATAATGTCCATTGTAGGATTGTTAAATTGAGACACTGTAGAATCATTTGTGCTGAATGTTCCTAGGGGAAAAAATAAATGTTTCTAAACATATAGACATAAGCTCAGATTCAAACATTGGTTTCTAAAAGGTTACCTACAGGGAAACATTCTTTTCGTTGTTTCTGTTCATATTTAAAAGGTAAAGTACTGTAAGAGCTGCTGAGAGCAAAGTCTACCTGCAGAATCACGCACACAGAAAGCCGTCTTAAAACAGTTTGGTATTTCAGTTTGATTAACTATATTAACAGTAACACATTAGTTGCCTTGCGGTTGGCAGTGGGGGCTAGCAGAGATAAAACTTCCATCAAAATAAAAAAGAGAGGTGGGGGTGGGTGTTGAGTGCTGCTTTATGTCCACAGAAACCATAGGCTTATTAGGGATGAGAGCCCAGGACGGCCACCTTGACTTTCACACAGCTCCTGAGCTTGGGGGTAGGGTTGCAACATTTGCCTATCTAGTACTGTCACCACCAGGCTGATTTCTAGATCCCAATGGATAGCATGAACAGTAAGAACTACTTCTCCCCATTTTATTGCATGGGGGTTGTGGGAGTTTCTGCAACTACAGTATTGGTGAGCCACTAGTTTTGAGGGGTGATGTCAGCTGAAGTTGTGATTTACAGTTTGAACCAGCCAGTCCTTCAGTTTATTGGGCAACTGCTTTAAAACCACTTAGAACCCCCTATTCACAATGTCAAAGTTGAGAAATAATTATTTTTGGTCTTTGTGGCAGTTGGGTTCTGAATCTGAAGCAACAGTTTCAAGACATGACTAGCCCCCCCTGCAGCAGAGATAAATTTATTTACTACGCACTGCACATTTCTACCCATCAGCAAGGGCTGATTATTTAGCTGGGTAAAGATGGGTGTTAGTTTGTAATGCATGTAGCAAACTTTGTGCAATATTTGGGGACTGGAGACGAGTCATCATAAAGGACCATCGCCATCAAGCTGGACTAAAAACAATGATTTTTGTCAACATTGGTTTGAAAGCAGTGAGCCAAATAAGCTGATGGGCTGCTTCAGTTTGGTTGAACATGGACAGGTAGATGGTTGCATGTGCAAACTGGCATCTGTTAACTTAAAAGCTACAGATGATGGCAGACGTTTTGAATACACAGAGGCTTTTTTTTTTTTATAAGGACTTTTTAATCCATTGAATTTGTTGTGATATTTGTGTTCCCAGAATCCAAAGAGATTTTGTTTAGTCATGTCTCGTCAGATAGTTACATGTGTGGCGACAGTTTTTGATATCTTTGTAAGCAAAGGTCAGTGTTTTTTGTTGCTTTTGAAAATGGCATGTTTTGATTAACGCCAAGACTCAAGTGACTGTTGCTGAATACTTCATGTAAACCTGAAAAAATTGCTGACTGCCTAAAGTATTTCTGGCTGTTCAAAAGCAAGCCAAAGGATTTTTATTATATTTTTTAGCTTTCTACCTGTGGTCTCTTAACCCTTGTGTGCTATACTTTGTTCACAAGATATTTATTCTTTTTGACAGTCTTTTGAATACAGCCCATCTGCTTCATGCAGTCCAGTTCACAGATAAATTTTGTTTATGCAGCGTGAAATGATTCGCTAGAGAGTTCAGTTATAGAACATAATCAGCTATAGGAAATTTGTCTTTTTAGTATAATCTAGTTCACACTTGAATCCAGATTCTGTGCCTAGAATATAAAGTTAAGGAAATTTCTTTTTAGTATAATCTAGTTCACACAGGAATACAAATTCTGTGCCCATTTCACCAGGTTGACTTTTTATCATCACCCAGTGCCACAGTTCCTTTGAAAACTGATCCACTGTATAGGCTACCTGCCATGAAATGTATCAACGTCTTCCAGGTTCACAGTGAATGACAGTTTACCAGAGAGGAGTTTTATGAGCAGGTTTTTGCATTTGAATTTAGAACTATTTACACAATAATTGCGAAACCACTCAAGAGTTGAGGTGGCAGTGTGCACTGTGTGGCTGCTCAGACTGTGCTGGAATGCTTCAGGTGTGTACAGCCCTGCAGTCGTTGGGGGTGGAAGTTAGTTGCAGTTCCTAGGTGTGGCAAAAGGAGTTGAGCACTAGAGTTGTTCTCTCTGTATAGTGCCTCTTTTGTCCTGTGGTTGCACTGCTGCTTTTCGGAGGATAAACTAGCATAAACTGATGATGAAATTTCACTGGTTCAGTCTGGATGAAAATGTGAAATAGAGCTCAGTTCAGCTCCTGAATCTGATGTGTGTTAACAGGATTGTTTCGAAAATGTCTCGGTTTACAACTGGAGTTTGTGCTTTCTGTGTCAACTTTCAAGAGGCATAATGTTTACTGTCATTGTATTATCTGGAGTGTTTCTTATGCTTGGAGGGTTACATCATTATTCCAGCTTTGAGGCAGACATCAAAATCCACTGCTCACAAGTTTTCAACAGTGCACAGGCTTTTTTGTTTTGAATATGTGTCAAAGTCATCAACTAACAGTTAATACCGATTGTTTTTCCACATGAATTACCGTAGTTTGTGTATAGTGTTGAAAGGAGACATACAGGAGATACAGTGAGAAGTCTTATCCACAACTTTCTGTCATTACACTTCAAAGCTTTTTTGGCTTCCTGCTCTGCTCATAGTTGGGCGTTTCAGCCAACATCAGTCATTCAAGGTGGTGGACATGGCTGTTACGAACAAAGTTTATGATGAATCCCAATTGGCATTTTTTTAATTTTATTTTGTGTTTTTGAATCTGCTTATTCTGCTGATCATTTTTGATGTATAATTTATTTTCGACATATACATATATACAATGGAATGATGATTAAAGTATGGGGTTTCCAAACCTTAGGTATCTGACGTAAAAGTCTTGAATTAAGTAGATCCGTAAAATCTTTGGAGAGAGTGTGTGTCTTTTTTTCAAACATTTGAGTGCCAAGACTGCATATCAAACCAGTGTTCTATTCAGACAAGAAATCCACTCACACGCTGACACATCATCATGAAATCCATCACATAAACTGACATAAAACAGGAAACCACTGACTGATCGAGCAGACACACTGACACAGACCTCAGTAACTGCGCTATCATTCTCAATCACAGCTCTAATTCAAGAGCTGCAACTGCTAATGTTCTGTTGCTGCAAAGTGCACGTTTGCAATATGCACGTTTGCAATCAAATGTGCACATTTTCCACGCCTAAAAACACAGATTTGCAGCTTGACAGCTTCATATTTCATTTTGATGGAAACTTTCTGACAAAACTGTCTCTCACTGTTGCAGCAATAAAATACTTGAACAAACTGCCGACTTGAGGCTGCAGGTATCATTTGCAATAGCAAAACTGCCTTCTGCTCTAACAACAGCAATAAAGGGCTTACAGAGACAAAAGGGCAGAGCTGATTGCACCAGTCAACTATGAAGCAATGCCTGAACCAGACAAATCGTTGGCATGTAGGGAGGTCTGTTAGAAGGTGCCACAAAAGAAAGATTATCACACACACACGCATGCAGACTGCGACACACACAGGATCATTTGGTATTTCCCCCTTTTTCTTCTATTGCATGTTACTTTGACTGAAACGATGAGAGAGGAGGAGCATGTCTGTGTATAAGGGGGAGGAGGTAGGGCAACTGCAAGATGGCTTCAAGGTGATCCATGGACAGTGGATGATGATATGGGACCAGAGTTGAACCACTGTCATTTCTTTCCAGACTTCTTTATACCTCCTCCACCTGAAACATGAGGCAAGTACAACACGTGACATTGGCCACTGTCATTGGTCAAACCTCGAAGTACAGCAAGAAGTGAAAATAATGGAATGGTGTTATTCTATCAATTAGACTTAGAGGAGAGAAAATGGGTTTTATCCAAGTTTTGTCTTTCCTAGCTATTTAATTTTTGTGTCTGTGGAGACTTGTTTGTAAGATGTAACCAGTCCAAGTTCTTTCAATTTCTTGCCCCTTCTTCTGTTTGCAGAATGTTGCATCCTTATTTGGTGATCACTGCCCCCACAACAACAAAGCAAAAACATACATGCCCATGGATACTAATTTTATCAGTGACAGTGAGTCGCATTCCCATTTTAACATTTAGGGATGGGGACAAAACAAAGTCAGAAGGCACTGTTCATAAACTGTCATTTTTGATTTAAAGGGAAAGATGAGCAAAAGCAGATCTGAACCTCGGTGCATCTGCTTACCAATCACGCAGCACCATATCACATTAAATCAACTTGGAAATGATGCATACTGATCATTTGCAAGTTTTCACCCCCTCCTTGAAAAAAGAGTTCGGGGGCTTAGCATTACCCATTGCCTTTCTCTGACTTTTTGTGTTTTAGTATTTTATATATATATATATATTATATGAAACTGATAAAAATCAAAGAAAAACAAGTTGGCATAAAATTTCCCCAATTTTCGGCTGACGCCTTCCTCGGGGGTTTATTCTAAACAACTGAACGAGGGTAAATACACAGTTCACACAACGATTCTAAAATATCAGGTGACTAAAACTCAAAGAATAAAAAACAACGACTAAGACCAAACTAAGTGTTCACAAAGAGTCAACTCGGCTTGTGAGTCATATCCCCCCCCATGTTATGCACTGACGCACACACACTACCCTCACCCACTCCCATCCCATATATATAGGCAGTGGTGCCAAGTGCACTCTAACAGTCTAAACCCAACCCTACTTTCAGATGGTGTAAATGCAACAAGCTAGGCTCAGCCCAAGCTGAGAGGGCAAAAACTGGCTGGCTACTCAACCGGCATGGATTACCACCTTATGCAAAGCAACTGAGACAACTCCAACGCTGCCTGCTTTTGCCACAGCAGGCTGGCCAACCAGCTGAACAGCACTGGGCTTGCATACCATTTTTCTCATGGGAGAAGGGAAACAGACAAAGGAGAAAATTTCAGACTCACCCATGGGGCCCTTCCCAGCAGCCTTGGCAGCAGCTTCTTTCAGAGCCTTCTGCTCTTCTCGCTGTCTCTGCTTGAAGGCTTTGTCGTCCTAAAAAACAAGCACACATGGGAGTGATTTGTATGCATACAACCTGTACATCATATACAGGACACGTATATATATATATATATATATATATATATATATATATATATATATATATATATATATATACATATATAATTACAAACAAGTACATTACACTTCAACACATACACAACCATGCACACACACATTGAAAAACATATATTTACAATTACTACAAATAACACTGGATTCTAAATTAGTAAATTTATATGAAATAATCAGATAGGAGTATTACTAGTAAGAATAAGATAGGTCTGCTAGTGCTATAAACTGGGTAAACTACTAACAGCCTTAATAATACGACAGACCATGTTTGATGTGGTGAAAATTTGATGTTCATGTACAAATTTCCAGTGACAATGCAACAAACCTGATATTTAACTACAAGTACAACCTTTCTTAGCATACTAGTAGAATATATATATACAATGTTCCACTGATCTAAAAATTAGGTCACGGTAACTGATGCTATTATATTTTATACTGCAGCAATAGTGTGAACATGTAGAGCTCAACACACATTTCATTTACAGGTTACTGAAATTGTTCTATATTAATATTATCATGCGACATTTAACAGATCTTCGTAAAAACAATTTGCAAGAAAACTCCACTTTAAAGTGCGTTTCTTTTTGATGCTGCCAGCCCAGCACTAACCATCTGAATTCTGATGCACGCACATTTACTAATATTTCATATTTTTATAGTGTATCCTGAATTACCTCATCCATCTCGTCCTGCTGTTTCTTTGGTGCTTTGAGTGGCTTTTTCTTCCCACCTGCAATGAATAAAATAAAAAATATCAAACTGATCAATCTTCACAACAAGACAGTGTACATGAGTCATGACTGATGAAACCTGTAAAATCACCTTTGAACTGTCAAATAAAACTTAAAAGGAATCAAAGATGTCTCAGAACACATTTTGCCCCATAAATGATAAAGTAGAACTAGGATGTTCACACTCACAGTCTATAGATTCAATAAAAGGGATCAAAATAAAAATCCTTCAATGTAGCATTTTGTTTAAAATAATAAAAATGTTCCTTTGATTTTATTTTTTATGCTAATTTTCTAAACTTAGTTTGACAGTATTAATATTATGACAGTGACATGATTTACTGCATACAACATGGACAATGAAAAGTTTTGGAGCCAACATCCATATTGCATGCACTCTTTGATACTGGGCACAAGAGGTTCATGCCAGCATCACCCGATGATCAAAATCAAATGAAGCTGCATACAAATGACAATGATACTGATACAGTAAGTTGAGTAAAACTTCTTCAGTATCCTGTGGTAATCCTAGGAGTTTGGGCAACATTCCACGATCGGCAGTGTTTTCGATAGTCAGCTTCTGCTTGCTGTCATTAACAATAACACATGATGAGGATTGTAAATTCTGTCGACTCATCATTGTCTCTAGCCTTCACATACATCATTTACAGCACACACAAAGTAAAGATTGCACATCTTAAAAATCTCATGCCCATCTGCTCATTTACTGATTTATACAATTATACTTATAGAAGATCTAATGAATAGCCGGTGGCATGGAAATACACAGGTAACACATAACATTAACAGTTTAATACTATTACAGTATTACTATTAGTAGCAAAATGCCATGGAAGAATAAGGAAAGGTACTAAGGTACTAAAACTATCATTAGTATCAGTATCAATGAAGTATAGATAGATGATCTATCAATGTCATGCCCTTGGACAGTTCTCCCATTACATCTGCTTATGTCCTCAGCGTGAATTTATACTTCAAATAAATATTTATAAAGAAGCTCGTCGCCTACAGAGAAGAACACATGGCAAACCAAAAATAAAACTCCTACTCCTACTACTGGTACAGTGGTAGTAGTACTGAGTCACTGACTAGTCCTAGACCGCTAAAACTAAATTCCATTACCAATCAGTTAAACATACATTTCAGCGTATAACCATCCTGTAGATCTTGGCCATCAAAGTTTAAAAAACAAGACGTCGGGAGATTTCTGCTGAATTTCAAGTTCAGCAACAGCCGAGGGAAGGCGATTTCAAAGATCTACGAAGACACTGTCTGTCCGACTGTTCCCCAGTCCTAAATGGCGCCATAATCAATTCAACCAAAGTTTTGACACGACAACCTCAGAATAATCAGTCCTAAAAACAAAACAAAATTAAGACGTTTAATTACCTTCCCTCCCAGACATGATGCTAGACTTTCTATTCTTGCCAAACGCTTGAAAAACGTGCTGCCCTGTTCAAGCAGAAACAGATGATGTAACGAGGCTTTTCATTGGTCGATCTCATTCCCGTTGTTACATATAAAAAGTGTCTCGGACTAAAGACGAAACAATGTCTTCCTAATATGCTTTTGAGGAGAATGAAGACGAAATTCTTGTCCCTAATATATCAGCCTGACATCTGAGGAAATTAAGCCCCATATCAGCAATGAATGCTATGAATGGTTCTGGTCTTGCTTACCTTTTCTGAACTGCTACATGTCTACACCCCGTCTCGTACACTACGCTCTTCTTCTGACACCCGCATGCTGAAAATCCAGCAATACAAACGCAAGTCATGGCTTTCATGCTTTCTCTTGCTTTGAACCCCACATTTGGAATTCACTCCCACAAGATCTTACTCCACTGCTCAACCCTGTCATCTTTTAAAGCCAAACTGAAAACCTTCCTCTTCTCACAGTATTTCAACCCCAAATACCCAGTTTCTGCTACAGCCATTGTGTGCATGTGTGTGTGTGTGTGCGCGCATGCAAGCGGGCGTGTGTGTGTGTGTGTGTGTTTCCATATAACACCTCATGTAAATTGTTTTGGTAGGCGCTCTACATGTGTATGGAATATTGTATTTAGGTTAATATGTATCATGTGAGTGCTCAGGGTGTTGATGAGCGCATAGTAAATGTACATAATTATTAAACAGAGCTCTGGAGCTGTGACAAAGTTGAGGTGCTCATCCTGGGTCCCCGCCACTAATACAGTAATAGTCTTACACCAGCTCTGTGGACGTCATGTAAAACATGATAATACTGAATGAACAAGATGAAACATTGTCCCTAATATGTCAGCATGACACCTGAGGACATAAATCCCCATTCAAGTCAAGATCAAACTGTTTTACTATCTAACAGAACTTGTTATTTTTGCAACAAAATAGATGTGTGAGCATGGTGTGTAAATGTAGAATAAATGTGTATTACCTGCCCCATTTCTTTTCACTGACATATATGCCAGAAATGATCCCGCAGCACTGACAGGATTAATGTATCCAATCAAGATCAAGCTCAAGTCTAACTCTAGAAAGATCACCTCATAATCATCACCATATACTGTGTACATACAAGGATACAAGGACATTTATTTGCCAATGACATTTTACACCATAGTTCAGGAGCTGTGTGAGAGTCGAGGTGGCCGTCCTGAGCTGTCCGTCCTAACGAGCCTTCTGGTTTCCGTGGATGTAAAGAATTATTGAACCGTGCTTCGGCATTGGTCACAACTTGTCCCTAATATGTCAACTGACATCTGAGGACATTAAGCAACACTTCATCATGACATTTAAATGTACACAGGAATTTGTCTTGGTGATGTTCCATTCATACAGCGCATTAACAAATAGACAAGACATTACAATTAGCCATGTGTAAAAGTTATAAATAAATCAATTCAATTCAATAATAGTACATATATCATTAGCTAGTACTGATTTATTCACAGTGGTCCTCAAATGGTTTCAACACTTAATAATAATAATAATAGTGTATTGCTGTTACAGTATTTGGCCTATACAGCAAAATCTTTTTTGTTGAGCAAAAAATGTGTGTGTTTTAGTATACACAGTTCATACATATAATTATATATATTATTATATATATATATATATATATATATATATATATATATATATATATATAATATATATATATATATATATATATATATATATATATATATATAGGAATAGACAGAACAACATACTTTTTGCATTTGATACATTAAAAAATAATACTAAAATAACTGCCATGCTCTAATATTCCCCCCCCCCCCCCCCCCCTCCACCCCTCATCCTTCCCCGTCAATTCCTTCAGTGCTGCAGCTTCCAAACCTTTGGCCCTTTGGCCAGCTGACAATTTAAAAAAATATATTTTAAATTCAAAAATACAGAATGACAGTTCTTTCAAATTAAAAATAACTCAGCTTTATTTTAAAGCTTAGAGAACCTTCGCATTAAACTGTGGCCAACACTGACATGACACACAAGCAAAGATGGAAATATTGTTGGTAGGATGTCAATCAGCAAAACCCACACAAAAGTAGAAGAAAAATGATGTCCAGAATCACCCTTTCCAGTCAACAGAATAAAAACAGAGATCTGCTGTTCAGTTTAAAAAATGTTGTTCAAAGATGGTTTGAGTGTTTCAAACTGCACACTACAACAAAAAATCTGGAACAAGGATGACTGCAAGTGTTCTACAGCAAGATCCTAACACATAAAATGTTCAAAGGAATGCTAATTTAATACAACACAAAACATATGCTTGAAGCATTTCTTTTTTAAAACCATTTATGTGTTTGGATCTTGCACACTATTTCATATCTTAATGTGCAAATTCAAATCAAAACACACAATCTTGTCAAGTGAGGAATATAATTCACAATCAAATGGTGAAAGGCAGTTCTGACTGCATGAAAGAAGAAAAGATTATTTCGGTAAATCTTTCCGCACTTTTGTTTTCATTATCTGCGATGTAACGAATTAATTCATTGGCTAGATTGTCAATAGCAACAAACATGGCGGATATTGTAATCAAGCTGGATGCTGTTTTTCTGGCATAAGGGTGATTTTTTAAAACCGAAACAGGCTGGATATTGCTTTTGTGAACCTAACTTTGTTTCAAAAAGATGCTGCGAGTTTTGCTGTTTGTCGTGTTTTAGACATTGAGACCGGAATAACCCTGTGAGTGTTAAACAATAGTTACTTATGTTTTTTAACTATCACTGTATCTGTTCTTTTGCCCAAAATATTAGAAAACTTTTGGGGGGAGAAAAATGCTTCGTAGTTTTTCTCAGAGTACCAACATGGTTTTGAAAAAAACGTTGATGCTCTACCACTTTCACTGCGGTAATTTCCTATTTTAGTCTCCTAAAGTATTGCCTCATTTTACTTGTATGTTCATTTGGGCAGTTGGGGGGTGCACTTGCTGTCTGGAAAGCCATTCAGCCTCATCAGGCTAAGTAGCGCTTTTTGTCATTTCATGGCTGTGTTTGATTCTAGTATTATACCTAGCTGTCGAACGTACTTTTATGCCCACATCAGTCCCGAATCTGTAATTTCCCCATGTCGTTGTTGTTGTTTTGGTTTTTGTGTGTTTTGTTTGTGTGTGTTTTGGGGGAGGGGGGGGGGGGGGTTGCTGTTGTTTGTTTTTGTTTAGTAACATAGTACACAATGCAATATCTTTAAATAGCGACATCTGAAGGAGACAGTGGAGAAAGAGAAAAAAATCTATCTAAACATTTTGCACCTTATTACTTAGTCAATGGTGGACAATGACAATCTGAAATTGGACAAACATTTCTTCCAGATGCAGAATGGCATTACAAACAGTAAGAGCAACCCAGAAGTGAACAAAAACTGGGCTTGAAATGAAAGCAGTAATTTAGGACACTGAAATAGGAAGTTACCCATGGTGGAAGTCAAGTTACCAAGTTAGTCACTGAAGATTTTGTGTTGACTTGAGATCAGGAAACATTCCCCATACTGACATTCTGCCCAGGTCTTCAGAAAGCATTTGGCAGTGTCACTCATCGGAGATTATCATTTAATATGAAATCAGATCAGAGCAGGCAACTTACTGACCTTTATTGAAGACTTTCAGTAATTTCAGTATCACTGACAGTGACACTGTCACAGTGTCAGGAAATAAAGAGAGTATATCATTATCATCATTATTAATAAATGGTTATTTCTCTTTGTGGATCAATTGTAATTGTTATTGTCAGCTTGAGACCACTGAGAGTGAGAGTGAGAATGTTTTCCAAGGTAGCATTCTGGGACCCCGTATTTTCATTGTTTTTATAATTGATCTTAAAATGTGATCAGTATTTGAGATAGTTGCTGATCTGATTCATTCATACTGCATGACAGACAGCAAGATATAGACCATGCTGTTGTTTTAAAAGACATCACATTACAGTGACATTTTATGTCAATAATAGTATCAGGGCTTGCAAACACTTTTTAGAACTTACATTATACAGCAAACACACTGTCTTTGTGTGTGTGTGTGTGTTCTGTCTATTTGTGACCCTAGTAGTATACATGTAACACAGTAGTTAAAAATAGTTCTGAAGTTGCTTATTGTAATTTGTATTATGTATGACATGCTATATATGATATATTATTATACAGTTTTCATTTTGAGTTATCTGGTTTTGCAGTTTTCCTGAGTCCACAACAAAGTAAGCAGTTCCTGCCAAAATTACTTTGAGAAGTGATTTGATCAGTTCACCATGTTTAAAAATGAATATCAGGTAAATTTCACTCAAGACTTACTCATTCGACAGTACTTTTTTGTATGCATTACTTATTTTGCTTTAAATTTGTGACATTTGTTATTATTTTGAAGTTGATTGCTTTTTATAATTTTGTTTTTAAATAATATTTAGTTTAAAAGTTTGTTCTAATGCTTAACATTTGACTAACTAAGTTCAAGTTTGCAATTCACTGATCACCTACAAATGCCATACAAATCATGCATATAATTAAGTATATTAATTTCATATAACTTTGATTGAATTGATGGTTTGTTTCATATTATATTACTATGATTTATTAGCTGCATGAACATGTTATTAAAAGTATTATAAATATAATAGTTATTAATGCACATGTATCATTGTATACTGTATCCTTTTTTCCTCGTCTTTCCCATATTTAGGGTGGCCCATATTTTGAGATCTTCAGTACGCAAGGCCGTGACTCTACCTCACATTGGAAAATTGGGCCAACCGTGAAAAAGGTAACAAGCAGTTGTTGCTTACATTGTCAGTTTATATGAGTAATGAAAGGAACTTGTGTCAATATTTCTTATTAGGACTACACACATACACACAAATATCTCTCACACACACATACATACAGTCTCTCACACACACACACACACACACACACACACACACACACACACACACACACACACACACACACACACACACACACACACACACACACACACACACACACACACACACACACACACACACACACACAAATGTACACATACACAGACATATGCACACATTTTATACAAGCACACTCAAAACAATCTTGATAACAATACACATAATCTACTACTTACCATACACATATTAAATGTAGTTGACCATGTTTATTATTGTTGGTGTTATGGTCAATGAAACCTGTTATGTAATACAGTCTCCGTGTTATTGCTAGGTGTTTAGCTTTCAGTTCTTATTGTCACTGACTAGGAATGTGTTGTAAAAATTGGTATTGTGCAGGTTTGTGCTTTACACTGTGTTGTGTGCAGGTCTATGAAAAGGAGGTGAAGGGTTATGTGTATGTGCTGGAGGGAACACCATCAACAACAAAGATCCATGTCCCAAAGGACAACAAGCAGTCCAGTGAGTATTTGTAACACCCTAAAACAGTCCAGTTAGTATGTGTAACACCCTTAAATAGTCTAGTGAGTATGTGTAACACCCTTAAACAGTCCAGTGAGTATGTGTAACACCCTTAAACAGTCCAGTGAGTATGTGTAACACCCTTAAACAGTCTAGTGAGTATGTGCAACAGCCTTAAACAGTTGAGTGAATATGTATGACACTCTAGGCAGAATAGTGAGTATATAGATTATATGTAACATCTTTAAACAGTCTAGTGAGTATGTAACACTCTAGGCAGTATAGTGAGCATGTGTAACATCCCAAAGGACTGCAGGCAGTCTAGTATGTGTAACATCCTTAAACAGTCTAGTGGGTGGAGAGAATACCGTCAGTAACATATTCGCATCAAACTCAAAGAGCAACAGACTAGCGAATATATTGTGTTTGTACCGGAGGGAACACTGTAGAAATTCACACCACAAAGAATCACAAGCAATATATGAGCCTGTGACAAAAGGTCATGATCTAAAGTGGGACACACTGCCTCAAAATCAAACTCCCAATAAGCTATTTTCAGTCTTGCCATTAGAAAGTGGTATGTTTCAAGCAACTATTTCCATCATCAAAAAATGGTTTTGATCCAAGTGTGTGCAATTGCTGTATGGCATAAAAACAGGGGTCAGGTCAGGTGTGGATGTTTGTAACAATGGACACAGTGAATGTCATAATAATACAGAGAAAAACCATTTGTATGCAATTTTAATGCTTCTGGTGCATTTAAGCAGCTGCTAATAATAAAATCAGAGCAGGTAGGACAAACAAATTCTGCTTTAAATGTAAGTACTCACTGTGTCCAAATTTTGCGTTCAAGAATCTAGTACAACAAATAATCATTTCAAACGCAGAACAACTTCAGTAAAGTTTTCAGACAAGGAACACTTTATTCCATAGCATACACTGTAATGATAAATGCAAAAAAATGCAAGGCAGGAGGCATATTCACACATTCCAACTTGTTTAAGTGGACGAACGTGACACTATGGCGGTGGACACAGTCTATGAAAACCAACATACTATTTCACCCAGACTGAACAAGCAGTACACAACTGTAGTGAATCTTGGCACAGTAACAGTATGATATGACAGGTGAAAAGAGTGACTTTCCGAACATGCAGATCACATTAAAACTTTAGGAAAATTTATAAGCCCCCCCCCAAAAAAACCAACAACAACAACCCCCCCACACACACACACAAAACAACAACACCATCCTTTCAAACTAAACCTGTCTGTCGATCACTGTCAGTGAAAAACCTCTGACTCTGAGTGGAGTACTTTGCACTCAGTGTCAGGGAAACTTTTTTTCTGTTTGCAATCAAGAAATCCCATTAAGATATGTCTGGTGGTGAGGGCCTGAAGAACATGCTTCCTTTTTGTGTGTGTGAAGAACTGGATCCATACATGATTTTCTGCTTGGCACACTTCCAGAACCTGCCACAGTTATCGAAAGTAACAGAATTTAATACAGACTTGAATACCAGGGACAGGCAGACAGCATCTAATGTATGCGTACTAAAACTAAAAGAAAAACAACACATTAAAAATGCAGTCAGGTCACAAAGTATGGCATCTTTAAGTCAGATACATGTATTAAAAAAATTCGGTATGTAAAAAAGGGAAACAGAAAGATGCTACATGTACTTTGGACTGTAACAATTCTAAAATGCCCTTACATACCAAAGGTCTTTATTTATACAAGAGCAGTGAAAATGTTTATAATAAATTTAATTGTAAGAAAATCCCCCCCCCCTCCACCAGCCCCCAAAGTCAGCCTTCATGCACAGTTAATCAATATTTATTATTTTTAAAGTGGCAAGTCAACTATTACATTTAATGCGGAAAGGAAACAAAAATAAGACCGCAAAACAAAGGAAAGGGGGACGGGGGGTAGCACTTTGTCTGTGTTACATTTACCTGCTACAAAGTTTACAGAGTACTCGTTTAATATGCACAAGCCTCTATTCGGACATAAAAGTTTGTAAACAACCACTCGAAATATGAGTTGTGAGCCATTTCAACTTTTAAATCAGCAATAATTATAGACATGGACTGCAGACTAACGTAACAAAAGACACAGCGACCATCTGGACCCACGTAACACAGACACAGTCACAGACTGTGTCCACAATCTGAAATTGCCCCCTTCCCACCATAATACAATTAAGTAAACAAAGCACACTACCAATGCCATTTATATCACTTACTAGTGGCTAAGAAAGCATTTGTTTGGGAAAATATATGATGAGGACAGAAATTCGACAATTATGGGGGACGTTCGTAACATTTAGGATGTGCGTAACAAAACAAAATAACCGGACACAGTCAGAATACTCACCGCCACCCCTTCGACAAGACCATTGTCAGTGACAAGTGGCCATGTGTTGTCAACAGGAAGGCCAATAGTAGTTTCAGAAGCGGTCAGCAGTAATTTAAATGTTTGCGATGTCGATAAAATTTGCAAAAGAACGTTCATAACAAATGGACAAAGGTTTATATTTTTTACTTCTGGGTAACAAAAATTAAACACAAAAATGCCCGCAGTAAAAACATCGATTGCTTTCGGTGCGCGATTGATATGCAAATACGAGCAGCGAAGGTCCGCAGTGAATGCAATGGCGGACAGTAGCAGACGATCTTTAAACTTATTGGAATTTTGGACACAGTCCATTGCGAACGGCCAGTGTATTTTCAATTTTGTTTTTTTGGGGTATGAAACGTCACACATGGCTTGCAATTCGACTGGATACTAAAGTTGGTTTATTCAGTAGTCAAATGGTGTACAAGTTGTGAAGAACAGTTCAGCTGGTTAGTTGCTGTTTTTAGCTGAAGTTGAACAACCCATGTTGTCCCACTTTCCGGAAGCCGCTTTTCGTCAATTTTCGTCAAGTATTTTTGTTTTTAATCCTCCTCTTGGTGACCAAAGTTGCCAATTTTTACTTTAACTACTCATCAATGCATACTGAATAAAAGCAATAACAGTTTTGTGTAACTGTAGTAAGATGAAAATAAATAGGAGTATACAAACAGACCCAGGTTAAGTGGGAGCACCTTTTGTCACAGGCTCATATGGGAAATTTGTATACTGCACACAATATGCATCTTGTACTGCAGAAAACACCACAACAGGAAAGATCTACATCCCAAAAGACACCAGGTGGTACACACTAGGGAGCAGCAAGGTCTCTAAATTTAATTTTGTAACTTGGATGGGTACAGACATTGTATATATATATGCTTTTGTCACTGTAACTGTGTAAGATGTGGTGTGGTAGGTTCACTTGTGGCGATGCAGAATCAGCATATCTGTTCTTGTCTGAATGATGTCTCTAGTAATGAAGGAGAGAATGACAGCATTGAACTTAATTTGATGCTTTGTGCCTTGCTTGCATTAGCGTCTCTCACTGGTATGTGTGTGTGTGTTCCAGTGACCCTTGTCCAGCGCTTCCTGGTCCTGCAAATCTACTTGAACAAAGGGCAGGACTTCTCCATGGAGCTAGGGTAACCTGTTTATCCTACAAGATATTTAGAAGTGGGGGTGGGTGCAGTCAGTTGTAATAGAGCATTGAGCAAAGGGCACGACTTCTCCATGGAGCTGGGGTGACACGTTTATCCTACAGGATAAGTAGAGGTAGGAGTGGGTGCAGTCAGTTGCAGGAGAACATTGCACAAAGTGTGTGTGTGTGTTGGGGGGGAGGGGGGGGGTGACAGCGTGAGTGAGTGTCCGCAGTTTGTTGTAGTAAAACATTGATCAAGGGGGTGGGAGGAGGGGAGGGTCTGCACTTAGTTAAACATTGAGCAGGGGAGAGAGGAGGATGCTGAGTGTTTGCAGGTAGTTGTAGTAGAACGTTAAGCAGGTGAGGAGGGAGGGGGTGTTAGTGTGAGTGTTTCCAGGTAGTTTTAGTAGAACGTTTGGGGGGGGGGGTGTTAGTGTGTTTCCAGGTATTTGTAGTAGAACACTGAGCAAGGGAGAGGAGGGGGGATGTTGGTGTGATTTTTGCAGGTAGTTGTAGTAGAACATTGAGCAGAGGAGGGAGGGGGGGTGTCGGGGTGAGTATTTGCAGGTAGCTGTAGTAGAATGTTGAGCAGAGGAGGGAGGGGGTGTTAGTGTGTTTGTAGGTAGTTGCAGTAGAACATTGAGAAGTGGAGAGGGGAGGGAGGGGGGAGTGTTAGTGTTTGTCTGCAGGTGGTGGTAGTAAAACATCAAGCAAGAGGCGGAACTTGTCTCCTGAAGTGAAGCAGTAGTTTGGACACTGTATCAGTTTGAATGTGTGCAGTTCTGAAGGACACAATTTCTCTGTGGAGCTGGGGGAATGTGCTTACCGTACACAATCATTAGTCTGAATGTGTGCTGTTTCTTGTAGTAGTCAAACATTAAGCAGTGAGCAGTTCTTCTCTCTGGAAATAATGTTTTTATCCTGTAATTCTGAATTTGTGCGGCCAGTTACAGAGGAAGATTAAGTGGAAGACATTGTGCATTGCAGGAAAGAACAGCCACATTTGAGAGTAATAGACACATGATCACTTCTTGGTTTGTTTGTGCATCATTGTTGTTACTGCATTGGCCAATCCTTCTGTGTCCACAGGGTTGGTTTGTGCATCATTGTTGTTACTGCATTGGCCAGTCCTTCTGTGTCCACAGGGTTGGTTTGTGCATCATTGTTGTTACTGCATTGACCAGTCCTGTGTCCACAGGGTTGGTTTGTGCATCATTGTTGTTACTGCATTGACCAATCCTTCTGTGTCCACATGGTTGGTTTGACCTTCTGTGCCCACAGGGTTGGTTTGTGCATCATTGTTGTTACTGCATTGACCAGTCCTGTGTCCACATGGTTGGTTTGTGCATCATTGTTGTTACTGCATTGACCAGTCCTGTGTCCACATGGTTGGTTTGTGCATCATTGTTGTTACTGCATTGACCAGTCCTGTGTCCACAGGGTTGGTTTGTGCATCATTGTTGTTACTGCATTGACCAGTCCTTCTGTGTCCACAGGGTTGGTTTGTGCATCATTGTTGTTACTGCATTGACCAATCCTTCTGTGCCCACAGGGTTGGTTTGTGCATCATTGTTGTTACTGCATTGACCGGTCCTTCTGTGCCCACAGGGTGTGTGACCTGTCCAACAACAAGCGGCGGATCCAGCTGTCCACTGCCCAGAAGGAGACGCAGATCACCCCCCTGCACGCCCGCATTCCTCTCTGTCTGGTCCGGCGGGCAGTGGTCAGTCACTTTTTGCTGTGCTGTGAAATGACACTGCTTTCTGTGCGGATTACAACCCGTTCTGTATTCCTGTTTTCTTCTTTTTGCTGCTAAGTCAATAAACAGAAGAAGTAAAAACACAATGGCAAAAGGAGGTCCAGCTTGCGTGAACAGTCACTGATGTTTACTTCTGTTTTAACAGTCACTTAGTTTAAACAATATTTATTGATGAAACCGTACCAACATACAAAAACACAATATTTTGGGGGGAGTGTGAGACAAGTAAACTCATGTGAGATGTTTGATTCATGCTAACAGCTTTGTACACCGTGACATTCACGTCTTTTTGAGGGCTGCATGCTTTGACAGTGGCCCTTTTTCGTACAGCTCTGTGTACAGTGACGTTCACTTTTTAATGGGTGTATACCAGACTGTCTTATACAGCCCCTGTCTTATGGTGTTCATACAGCCCTTGTCTTATGGTGTTCATACAGCCCTTGTCTTATGGTGTTCATACAGCACCCATCTTACGGTGTTCATACAGCACCCATCTTATGGTGTTCATACAGCACCCATCTTGTGGTGTTCATACAGCCCTTGTCTTGTGGTGTTCATACAGCCCTTGTCTTATGGTGTTCATACAGCCCCTGTTTTATGGTGTTCATACAGCCCATGTCTTATGGTGTTCATACAGCCCCCATCTTTTGGTGTTCATACAGCCCATCTTATGGTGTTCATACAGCCCCCATCTTTTGGTGTTCATACAGCCCATCTTATGGTGTTCATACAGCCCCCATCTTATGGTGTTCATATAGCCCCCATCTTTTGGTGTTCATACAGCCCATCTTATGGTGTTCATACAGTCCTTGTCTTATGTTCATACAGCACCCATGTACAACACCCATGTGCAATCACATACAGTAAAAGTCCCAAGCACTAGCAGCTGTGCCATTGCATGGACACACGAAGGTACAGCACACACTGGTGCAGCCCTCTAGCACAGAATGTGGCGGCCCAGGTTGCAGGGGAATTGAAAATGATCGCAAACCAAGTTCATCTCCTGAAAAACGGGTTTACTACATCCATAAAACGGGTTTACTTTGTCCATAAAAGGAGAAACAACACACACAAAAGACACTTCTTTTTATTTGTTTTGTGTCCATCAACATTGAATATTCATTTCTTTTCAGTGGCTAGTTTTATATCCTATTTCTCCGTGTCATTTTCAGGATCTCATTCTACATCCAGGTTTCTCTGTCATTTTCAGTATCTCATTCTACATCCAGGTTTCTTTGTCATTTTCAGTATCTCATTCTACATCCAGGTTTCTCTGTCATTTTCAGTATTTTCCTCCCCCTTTTTTTCTACATCCAGGTTTCTCTGTCATTTTCAGTATCTCATTCTACATCCAGGTTTCTTTGTCATTTTCAGTATCTCATTCTACATCCAGGTTTCTCTGTCATTTTCAGTATCTCATTCTATCTCCAGGTTTCTCTGTCATTTTCAGTACCTCACTGTACCTCCAGGTTTCTCTGTCATTTTCAGTACTATGTCCTGGACAGGTTCTGTGCATTTTCAGGTATCTCAATTGATCACATCACCGTGTCTGCAAACTGCAAATTGCGACGCATATTCACCATGAAGTCACAGCCCCCAGACACCACCGATGACAATGGTCAGTTTGCAGTTTTAAGATCAGATCCAAACACACAAAAGGTTCAAAATAACATTCTTTTGAACCTTTCATGCGTTTGGATTTTGTTTTAGAACGTTAGCAGTCATTCCTGTTTCAGATTTTTAAGATCAGAGTTAACTGCCCAGTAACACCTGACTGCTGTGGTTGTTTTTGACCTGCCTGGTACCTGCTGTATCAAATTAAGTGTAAACTGCATTGCAACAGTGACTTCTGTAAGCAAAGCAGGTAACTGTGGCATCGGTAGAAAACCAGGTGTAAAACCTGCCTGGTAACAATGACTTCTGCAAAAAAACAGATGTAACCTGTCTGATGACAGTGACTTCTGCAGCAAAGTAACCTACCTGGTGACAATGACTTCTGCAGCAAACCAGGTGTAACCTGCCTGGTAACAATTACTTCTGCAGAAAACCAGGTTAACTTGCCTGGTGACAAGCAAACCAGGTGTAACCTGTCTGGTGACTGACTTCTGCAGCAAACCCGGTGTAACCTGTCTGGTAACAATGGCGTGTGTAGTGAGCCATGTGTAACCTGCCTGGCAGTGATGATTTTTGTAGCAGTGCAGGAATGACATGCCTGAGGACTTATGAGGACTTCTGTAGCAAATCGGACGTAACTTGTGTAGCATGACAACTTCTGCTGCAAATGGCATTTAGCCTGTGTAGTGACGAGTTCTGTAGCAAGTCAGATTTTAACCTGCCTGATAACTGACTTCTCTGGCAGCTTTTGTACAAAATCTGTCGTTGTTGTAGGGTACCCCAGCTGAACACTGTAGTGGTCACCCGGTATATACACATATTTGTATATATATGCAATTGTACATTGACGAAGGCATTCCATTGTGCATGTGACCATTTTTATTTTATTTTTATTATCCTGCCGCATGGGCAGCCATACGCTGTCTTTGGAGGAAGTAATTCAGGTAAACCTGGTAACAGCTTCTGTAATAAATCATATGTAACCAGTCCAATAGATGGTGAAAATGATCACATGCTACAAAGCATGTATAACCACCTTGTGGTGATTAATTCTGTATTAAATCAGATGGAAACTGACAACAATTGTAGCAGTGATTGCCACTGTGTCAAAGCAGGTGGAATCTGTCTAGTTATGACTGTTTGGAGGGTCTAGGCTACTGCAGTAGCTTTAACCTATGGTGTAATTGTTGACTGATTTCAGAGCTGTACGGCTGCCAGTACAACACGGGGGAGGTGGAGCTGATTCCCAAACAGGTTCAGCTGGCTCCAGACATAGTGCAGTTCACTCAGGTGGGTTTGGCCTCAGACATATTGCTGTTCACCCAGGTGGGTTTGACCTCAGACATAGTGCAGTTCACCCAGGTGGGTTTGACCTCAGACATAGCGCAGTTCACGCAGGTGCGTTTGGCCTTGTTCACACAGCGTTCTGAAGTAACCCTTCCCTGTTGATAGGGTGTTCAAATCCAGTTACTGACAGCATGCTCGCATAGTCTGGCATGACCTTCGTCACACAGGTGGGCTTGACCTTGACCTTGTTTTGTTCTACATCTTAAACATGTCAATCTTTTTTTGGTTTGCTTTTTGTTTTACTCCGTGAGATGCATTGAGATACAAGTCTATTTCCCTTACAGACAGAAAATGTTTAGCAAAATTATATTTTCTGTTAGAAAGTCATTAGACATTTTTAATGGAGCTTCTTTAAATTTCACTCTCTACTAGTTCCAGACTTTGTACTGAATGTGGTGCTGTGGTGAAAATGTTAAACAAAGCTGAAGGATGAAGTTGATTGTGGGAGAGCTTCTAAGTCTTGTTCATGGATTTGTGATAGAGATGCTGACTAAGTGACTAATTGCATGCCTCTCTTCTTTAAAGGTGCTATCCATGAGCAAGATCAAAAATGCTGAGCGTGTGAAGAATGGCAAAGGCTTGGTTTTGGCAGAGCAGATCCAGCCTGGCTCCATGCTAGATCTGGGTAAGTGGCAAAGGCTTGGTTTTGGCAGAGCAGATCTGGCCTGGCTCCATGCTAGACCTGGGTAAGTGGCAAAGGCTTGGTTTTGGCAGAGCAGATCTGGCCTGGCTCCATGCTAGACCTGGGTAAGCTAGTTGTAAAACATTTGTGTAGCAGTTTGGATGTCAGTTCTGGCCGGCGGAGTCTCTAATGGCCCGGAAGGTTTGGGGCGGCCTGGGTGACTTGCAGTATACCATAGCCTTTGTGCAGAGATCAGGAGTTGAGAAACAGACAATAATAATAATGTACATTTATCATGCGCTCATTAACGCCCTGAGTGCTCACATGATACATATTAACCTAAATATGATATTTTGTGCACATGTAGAGCATAGTCTTACCAAAACAATTTACATAAAGTATTATAAAAACACACTACACACACACACACACACACACACACACACACACACACACACACACACACACACACACAATGACTGTAGCAGAAACTGGGTACTGATTAGTTAGGATGGAAATACGGTGAGAAAAGGAAGGTTTTCAGTTTGGCTTTAAAAGATGACAGGGTTGAGCAGTGTCTAAGGTCTTGTGGGAATGTCTTGCCCCGCAAGGAGAAGAAGCAGATTTATTCAGGCTCCTCACTCTCTTCTCACATGAGCAAAACAGGTGCAGCTGTGCAGTGAGCTAGCTGGAAAACAGTTTGAACACGCTAGACCTAAGGGGTAAGCTGCTTGTAAAACAAATCTTACCTAGCTCTGTTTTACATCAAATTGGACTCAGTGTTGCAGGGATGCGAGACTGAATGTCTTGCCCCGCAAATTAAAATGAAAAGCTTGTCAAACTTGTGTGCTTCTGGCCTTGCACAAAAATGACCCCTAGGCAGTTTGAAAAGGAGATGTGTGTGTGGAGGGGGGGGGGGCATATTTTCCAGCTGCCTTGGCAAAATTTATAGGCATTTCCCATTACATGGCTTAACACTGAAACACTGCACACACTGCAAGGACCAGATAACACAGCTGTTGCAGCCTTCCCCGAGTAAGGCAGCCGGAATTTCTTGCAACAGATTAGTGATGCTTGCCAAGAAGGAAAGGTCATGCAGACTTCCAGTACAGAATATTGTAGCCTGCTATAAGCAAATGTTTCTGTCATTTTCTACTGTCTGTTCCCACCTTTTCAGACCTGAACACCAGCGGCAACAAGGGGAACTTTCACATTGCCTTCGGTTCCAAAGTCAACGTGCCCACTTCAGAGACAAGTCGCAGGTCTGCCAGACTGGTATGTAGGATCCTCTTTCCCCTGTAGTTGGATCCTCTTCCCCTGTAGTTGGATCCTTTTACCCCTGTAGTTGGATCCTCTTTCCCCTGTAGTTGGATCCTCTTTCCCATGTAGTTGGATCCTCTTTCCCATGTAGTTGGATCCTCTTTCCCATGTAGTTGGATTTAAAGTCTGCATGTCACAGATATATGTTTTCATGCTGTCTGTGTGAAGATGATGGTTGCCTCATGGTTACCATTTTGCATTTGCATAATATGACTGCCTTCAGTTTTGAGACTTTTGTTGAAAATGTGCCTTCAATTTTGAGACTTTTGTTGAAGATGCGCCATCAGTTTTGAGACTCTTGTTGAAGATGTGCCTTCAGTTTTGAGACGTTTGTTGAAGATGTGCCTTCAGTTTTGAGACTTTTGTTGAAGATATGCCTTCAGTTTTGGGACTTTTGTTGAAGATGTGCCTGCAGTTTTGAGACTTTTGTTGAAGATATGCCTTCAGTTTTGAGACTTGTTGAAGATGTGCCTTCAGTTTTGAAGATGTCTTTTTATTGATTGCTGACAGGGTTCCACAACAAACAGAAGTTTGAGGTCGACCTTATCTCGGGCAGATGGTGAGTGTGACGTAGAGCACAGTTTTTTCTCTACAGTCTTTGAAGATGGTGGGGGGAGGGGGGGGGGGGGGGGGTTGTAGTTGGAAAAAAAGAGAAAAGTCTTGACTTAGAGTTTGAGACAGCTGAAGCTGCAAGGTTGCCATGGTCTTGCCTGTGATGATAGCCATGGGCAGGTACTTCAGAAACCGTTTGGCACCTGTGGACTGTCTTTATAGTTTAGCTGGATTTAAAATTGTGTTGCAGTTCTGGAAATTTGGATTGCCATTTCTCTGTAGTTCCTTTCAAGCTGCTATCTATTAAATTAGTTTCTACCATCATGTATACTCTGATGATTCTGATATTGTTTAGTCTTCACCTAGTCATAGAATGTATTTTTCCAAAATTATTCTCATCTCCTGATTATTCTGCTGTGGTTTAAATGTTCAGGTGGTTATGGTAGTGGTTCGATGCGTGACCTGCGCGACAGTGTTGGGAGCCAGGATGGTTTGATGACGGCAAGGTCAGGGGTGAAGGATGTGGTTAAGCGACCAAGCAAAGCAGGGATGAGTGGTGGCCAACCATCCACAGCAGTCTATGGTCGTCAGATATCTGAGCCTGTCACCCAGGAAGAACAAGACACTGTTACTGTCAATGGTGAGAAAGCAAAAACAAAGTAATCTGTGTGTCAGAGGGTACAAGTGGTGCGTGCGTGCATGTGTGCGTGCGTGCATGTGTGCGTGCGTGCGTGTGCGTGCGTGTGTGTGTATGTGTGTGTGTGTGGAAGTGTGTTTGTATGTGTGTATGTGTGTGTGTGTGAGAATATATATGTTGGGGTGTGTGTGTGTGTGACTGTATGTGTTCATGTGTGTGTGTGACTGTATGTGTTCATATGTGTGTGTGTGAGTGTGTGTGTTTGTGTGTGTGTGTGTGCTGCACCCCATGTTTCAGTTGTCAGTCAGTCTCACATGACTGCATATGTTGCAAGTGTCCATGGTGCTCACTCAACCACACCTTGTTGCAGGTGTAAGTCACTCCCACCTGGTGACACCTCACCCACCCCGAGAGCCTTCCAACGACCGTGTGCGACGTTATCACCGTGTGAAGACTGTGCCCAGCAACAACGTCGCCCTGTCCCACAGCAACAGCAACAGCGCTGGCCCTGGGGGGGAGGTGAACACCACCAAAGACCGTGTGTCCAGTGCTGGCTCTATCACAGGTCAGCATCACGCAGCCTTTTCAGGCCTGTTGTTTCTGTGCATTCTTCTGAGATACTGTTAGTTACTTTGGAAGCATCCAGCACTGAAAAAAATAAGACAGAAACGTCTTTTTGTACAGCAGTAAGGCAAATGTTGATCAGCCAGGTTTTAACTAACACCCCCCCCCCCCCACCCATCCCCAATTCATTTGTTGGCACATGCCGTAGTTTAACCCAAGCCACTCACTTGCAAGAACTGTGTGCTGATCCCATATACACTGTGATTTTAACCTCGAATACACCCTAACATTGGAACCGTGGTCAGCATCTTGGGTTTCCCAAGGAAATCCATAGCCAACAGCCACAACGTGAACTAATCAGGAACCATTCACATGGTCGAACTGGTCAGCAGCCAAAGTTACACCTACATTTACATACCAAGAACAAGGCTTTCCCTTTCACAGCTTTGCCATCACAATATCATGGCCTGCGACCAGGTAAGCCTGGGTCTGTTCTTAAGTTACTGAGGCACTGTCTGCCACAGGAAGTAAAATGATCCATTAGGTGAAAAGTGTTTAATTTGAGGAGTTAGGGACTAAAACTACGGCATTTGCAAGCACATGAATTGTTTTGGTTGGGTAGTGCTTGGCCGAACAACGTTTGCCTTTTTTGTTGTTGCTGATTTTATTTCAATGATCAGAGGTTTCCGGACCAGCTACACTTGCATGCGCAAGGCCATCACACCATCAGTAAAGATAGTGAGGAGCGATTTGCCTTAAAAGGACTGAAATCAAATTCACCAATTTTCAGTGACAGGCTGGTGTGTGCATGTCGTTGATGCTGATGTGTTTTGGGGCAGTTTTCCTGGGGCAGGATAAACTGCTCATTAGTTGTTTTTTTGCTCAGTGTTTTTTAACCTCAGTTGCATGCAGACTTGTTACTTCACTTTTCTTTTTTTTTTCCCTTTTTTTCTTCTTCTCTTTTTCATTGCGGTTCATAGGTCTTCTTCATCAGTTCTTTATTTTTTGGTATTTTTGGCCAAACTCTTACAAATGCACAGTTCTATGTAAACATATATATATGTGTCTGTAAAATATATAGCTTAAAATTGCTGTGAATGATTAATGGACAAACTCTTATTGAAGTTTAGTGGGGATTTAAAAAAAAAAGGTTTTTTTTAAAGAGGTTGCATATGGACACAATTTATACTGATTAATTATTAATTGCTCATGAGTTGATTTGACTGTCCCCTGGTTTTCTTCAGAGGAGGCAGTGACAGACAGCGGCATTGCTTCTAAAGCAACCTCGTCTCCATCATCAGCAGCAAGGTCTGATCACTCAGCCGTGGCAGTCCCAGGTCAGGCGCGTGGTGGGTCCGGGGACTCTCTGCGACGACAGGCTGTGGGACGACACAGCGTGTCTGCCAACGTCACAAACAACAGTCATCAGTTTGGTAATTAAGACCCACATACAGTCTGTCATCCCGTCATTTGTTCTTAAAGACCTATGTGTAGTCTGTCTGTCATCCGCGTCATTTGTTCTTAAAGATCTATGTATAGTCTGTCTGTCATCCGCGTCATTTCTTCTTAAAGACCTACATATAGTCTGTCTGTCATCTGCAACATGTCTTCTTGAAACTGGCTGTTAGTCTGGAGAGTAACTGTTTGCAAGTTTTCCATTTGCCAGTCTGTGTTATTGGGGATGTGAGCGGTTGTGAGTTCTTCTAAAAATTGGCTGTTGGAAATTAATTGCGTTTGCAGTTTTTTGGTTTGCTGTTTGCCTGTATAGAGGGATGTGCTGTAGAGACCAGCATTGATAAAGCTTGTGCATGAGTGGTAGCTTTTGGCAAATAAGTTGTGTCTCTTTTATACTTCTAAATGGAAAATTTATTTTAGATTGAACCATCAGTCTTTCGTGTTCGTATTATGATGCAGTCATTGTTTTCTAGGCTTGGAAAAGCGAAAATCTCATTTCAGGAACGCTCCTCCTTCTTGGCGTGATTCACAGAAACAGCAGAGACTGTGTCAGTTGCCCTGCTTCATGTAAACAGTGCGTGCACCTGATTTCTTGAGAAACAGCAGGGACCTTTGAAAACACATGTTGAATCCAGACCTTCATGACCACCGTGAGGTGGCGTTTTCGGCACAGAGCTCACAGTAATCGAATGACAAAAGATCTTCTGCGCATTTGTAGAAGGAAAGCCCCAAAGCCATGTTTTTGCTTGACCCAGGTGCAGGCAGAGAGGCGCGAGACTCTTTGAGCGACGTGATAGCACTGCTGAGAGCGGAGGGGCCGCCCCCCAGGGGGAAGGAGGCGGAGGAGGAGCACAGCTCAGACAGCGGCACTGAGAGCTCCCAGCCCGGGGAGTATGAAGAGAGTGACGAGTAAGTTCTGTTGTGAAGAGAGAGCAGTGAGTACATTCTGTTGTGAAGAGAGAGTGGTGAGTAAGTTCCATTGTGAAAAGAGAGTGGTGAGTACATTCTGTTGTGAAGAGGAAGTGGTGAGTCTGTTCCGTTGTGAAGAGGAAGTGGTGAGTCTGTTCCGTTGTGAAGAGAGAGTGGTGAGTAAGTTCCATTGTGAAGAGAGAGTGGTGAGTAAGTTCCATTGTGAAGAGAGTGGTAAGTTCGATTGTGAAGAGAGAGTGGTGAGTACGTTCTGTTGTGAAGAGAGTGATGAGTAAGTTCCATTGTGAAGGAAGAGGGGGGTGAGTACATTCCATTGTGAAGTGATGAGCAAGTTCCATTATGATGAGTAGTAAGTTCAGTTATCAGGAGAGTGGTGATGAGTGTGAGGAGTAGTAGGTTTAGTTATGAGGAGAGTGGCGATGAGTAGTAAGGTCAGTTATGAGGAGAGTAATGATGTGTGTGATGAGCAGTTAGTTCCAGTTATGACAAGAGTAATGATGTATGTGATAAGTAGTAAGTTATGATGAGAGTGATGATGTGTGCGATGAGTAGTACGTTCAGTTCTGAGGAGAGTGATGATGCATGTGATGAGTAGTAAGTTCAGTTATGAGGAGCGTGATGATGCATGTGATGAGTAGTAATTTCAGTTATGAGGAGAATAATGATGCGTAGGACGAGTAGTAAGTTCAGTTATCAGGAGGTGGTGATGCATGTGATGAGCAGTAAGTTCAGTTGTGACCAGAGTGATGATGCGTGTAATGAGTAGTAAGTTCAGTTATGAGGAGAGTGATGATGTGTGTGATTAGTAGTATGGTTGTGACAAGAGTGTTGATGTGTGTGATGAGTAGTAAGTTATGAGAGTGATGATGTGTGTGGTGAGTAGTAAGTTATGAGAGTGATGATGTGTGTGGTGAGTAGTAAGTTCAGTTATGATGAGAGTGATGATGTGTGTGGTGAGTTGTAAGTTCAGTTGTGAGGAGAGTGATGATGTGTGGTGAGTAGTAAGTTCAGTTATGAGGAGAGTGATGATGTGTGTGATTAGTAGTAAGTTATGATGAGAGTGATGATGTGTGTGGTGAGTAGTAAGTTCAGTTGTGAGGAGGGTGATGATGTTTGTGATTAGTAGTAAGTTATGATGAGAGTGATGGTGTGTGTGGTGAGTAGTAAGTTCAGTTATGATGTGTGTGGTGGGTAGTAAGTTGAGTTATGAGGAGAGTGATGATGCATGTGATGAGTAGTATGGTTGTGACAAGAGTGATGATGCGTGTGATGAGTAGTATGGTTGTAGCAAGAGTGATGATCTGTGTGATAAAGCAGTAAGTTCAGTTATGAGGAGCATGATGATGCGTGTGTTGAATAGTATGGTTGTGGCAAGAGTGATGATCTATGTGATGAAGCAGTAAGTTCAGTTATGAGGAGAGTGATGATGCGTGTGTTGAATAGTATGGTTGTGGCAAGAGTGATGATCTGTGTGATGAAGCAGTAAGTTCAGTTATGAGGAGAGTGATGATGTGTGTGTTGAGTAGTATGGTTGTGACAAGAGTGATGATACGTGTGTTGAATAGTATGGTTGTGGCAAGAGTGATGATCTGTGTGATGAAGCAGTAAGTTCAGTTATGAGGAGAGTGATGATGCGTGTGATGAGTAGTATGGTTGTGACAAGAGTGATGATACGTGTGTTGAATAGTATGGTTGTGACAAGAGTGATGATCAGTGTGATGAAGCAGTAAGTTCAGTTATGAGGAGAATGGCTTTGTGCTGTGCCCAGTGCTGGGAGGGATATAATTATGTCTGCCATTTCTGTGGTGTTATTGCAGTGAGGGTTCGAGTGACACCACCAATAAACTTCACCTGTTTGTGTCGCGCCCCATGTTGGCTCCTCGCAGAAATCTCTCCCCCAGCACATCTGACCAGGACCCGGTGAGTAGAGAAACTCTGATCGGGGGGAAATGTGTTCCCTCCTCCCTTCCCCATCTAAAGAAGTCAAATATGAGTTTTGAACCTGTCAGGGATATTGATATTTTTGTATATGTTTATTTTGGAAGAACTTTGGCTGTCCACTTTAAAGTTCAACTTTGGCTGTCCACTTTAAAGTTCAACTTTGGCTGTCCACTTTTAAAGTTCAACTTGACTCTTTGTCTCTGGGGCGGGGGTGGATTTTGTTTTTTCTTCCCTTTCCCATCTAAAGAAGTCAAATAAGAGTTCTGAACTTGTCAGGGATATTGATATTTTTGTATATATTTATTTTGGAATAACTTTGGCTGTCCACTTTAAAGTTCAACTTGACTCTTTGTCTCTGCATTATGCATTCTGACAGCTGTGCCCATTAATTGACGTTTTCTGATACGGAAGTAAAACTCCCTGGACTGCTGACTGGCACACACTCACTGCATAATTGGATCCTGCGCAGAACAAGCGGAGCCACTTGAAAGCGATGCGTTCCAATGTCCGTCGCTCCACGTCAGAGATTATATCATCCCGAGGCGCCCGACCGGAAGATGACTTTCACAGCGGCATGACCAGCAGCGATGAGGATGACAACTACCACAAGCCACGCCCAGGATCAAGACCTCACAGTGGCACATCTGCAACAGGCAGTCCCAAAACAAGGTGGGTTGGGTGGCATTTTGTTTTTTAAAGTAATGATATGTAGTCCTAAATGATGGAAGTGATGCATGATAAGGAGCACGAACGTCATCTTCACTGCAGGTTCTCTCTTCTCTGCTGTTAAGGCTTTGGACATTATGGAAGATTGTTATTGAGGGATGTCACAATTTTATTGAGGGATGTCACAGATGTGTAAGGAGGCTGTCATGGGTGTTGGAAAAGGTTGTTACTGAAGGGTGTTATAGTTGCTTTTCTTTGATGGATGTCATTGTGGTCATGGGTAGGCCATGGATGTCACAAGCAGATTATCGGTTTTAGTCATTACAGTTATGTCAGTTTGCTGTCTTAATTGTTGTTATCAGTGGTGGTGGTGGTGGTGGTGGTGGTGGCGTGTGTGCATGTGTGTGTTCGCAAACCTTTAGCTGACGAGGGCTTCAGTTTCACAAAACTGCTGAAATGCAGTGGTGCTCTAGAACTGTACAGCCTGCTCCTCCGGTGTGACTCCAAGGCCTCAGATGCTACCAAAGGGAACCTTTCCACTCATTTTGTTGAAATCCTGATGGATTTCCATGTCCTGGCCCATGGTGTATGTTCTGACATCAGTTTGTGCCTGTGCAGGGGCGGGAGCAGTCTGGTGGAGAGGGCCGGGCCGACGAAGGGGAGGATGGCAGGGATGCCCAAAGTGTCTGTCAGCCCGGACTTCAAGCGGCCGCCTTTCAACCCCACCCTCTACGCAAGCCCCGGCAGCAACTCCAGAGGGGAGGCAAACCCACGCCAGACCCCGGTCCGGCGCAGTCGGAAGTCTCTGCGTGAGATCAAGCCCCACCTGGAGGAGAGCGCCCGTCACAGCAAGGCATCTGATGTAAGAGGAGTTGGGTGGAAGCTTTGTATCTGGGTTTACTCAGTGTGTCCAGAGGGTGCTGATGAGCGCGTTATAAATGTACATTAATTCACTGTTGTTGTTATATTATCTATTGTTATTGTCCCAGTAGCATTATCGTCCTGTTTTGTGAGCTGAAAGTTTTTCCCTCATTGACGTCAGTTTTGTTTTCTCTGAGAATCAAAAATCTGAGAAAAAGTTGCTACTACAGAAGTATGAAAATGAGGAGCGGCACCTTGAAGGTACATGCTACAGAAGCATGAAAATAAAGAAAAGCATGAAAATAAAGAACAGCAATTTGAAGGTGAAAAGAGCTTGAGGTGAATTATGCTTTTGGATGAAAGATCTAAAAAAAAAAGTTTTGATGTACCATTCAGCAAGAACAAACAACCACCCAAATGACGATTTGGCTTTGCGCAGAAGTCTTATGACCATCTAAAAAAAATGTTTTGATGTACCGTTCAGCAAGACCAAACAACCACCCAAATGACGATTTGGCTTTGTGCAGAAGTCTTACGACCACACCAAGTACCAGATGGCGGAGGTGACAGAGTCGTTTGAGGCGCGCATGTTTGCCAGCATGAAACGGCAGGAGGAGGAGGAGCTGGAGGATGTGTTGCCCCCTCCCCATGGCGCCTTGGGGACCCACTCCCTCCCTCCCCACCCTCCTCGGGCCGGCCCCATCGTGCGGTCCAGTCAGCAGGTCTGCAGCGAGTCGCCATACACAACCAGCGATGACGACACCAGCTTCAGCACCTGGAAGGCCCCTGTAAGTTGTTTTTTTGGGTGGGGGGTCTCAAATAAATGCTTTACGTAACCAGCGATGATGACACCGGCTTTAGCACCTGGAAAGTTCCGGTAAGTTTTTGTGGTGGGGGGGGTCTCAAATAAATGTTTTACATAACCAACGATGACTACAACAGCTTCAGCATCTTGAAAGCTGCAGTAAGTTTGAGGGGGGGGGGGGGGGGGGGGGGGGCGTCTCAAATAAATGCTTTATGTAACCAGCAATGACAACACCAGCTTCAGCACATGGAAAGCTGCAGTAAGTTTGGGAGTTGTCTTGAATAAATGCTTTACGTAACCAGCAATGACGACACCAGCTTTAGTGCATGAAAAAGCTCTGGTAAGGTTGTTGGGGGGGGGGGGGGGGGGTCTCAAATAAATGCTTTATGTAACCAGTGATGATGACACCAGCTTTAGCACATGCAAAGCTCCAGTTAGTGGGCTTTTTTTTGGATTTTCCTTTTCTTTAAGTTTGTCTTTATCAAATAAATGTTTTACACCCTTCTTTCCCCCCCCCCCCCCCCCCCCCCCACAGCCCTTAATCTTCAACCCCTCCCCTTCCCCTCCAATAATGATTGATGTCTTGATGCTGTCAAAGGTTGTTTGTCAAAACGTTTCTGTTGGCAACTTATTTTCATGAGGAATACAAGTGCAGTGTAATACTAGTCGATGTAAATGAAAAATCCATGACCGAGGACTACCCCCCCACCCACCCTCCTTTTTAAAGCACTTTTGCTGTGTTACTTTTTTTGTTTCGTTGTTGTTTTGTTGAATGAGGGGTGCCAGTGCATCGGCCTGTATGTGTGGAGTGAATGATGTGACAATGCTGTGTGTGCAGGCCCCCAACCAGATGGCTCACAACTATCAGGACGAGATGAAGTCACGACTCAGCAGCGACACCCTCACTTCTTCCAACCCCAGGTTGGTTGGTGTGGACCTTTTATTCTGGAATTTTGTGCACGTGCCTGTGTGCAGCCTGTGCTGTCGTGAGGCTGCCTTCATGCTGCCGTGATGTTGCTGTCAGACTCTTCTGTGCATTGTTCTCTGTTGTATTGTACTTTTTGTGGCTGCTTGTGTTGTGTCCAAGGACTTGGAGCAGGGTGCTCAGTCCGCTTCTGTCTTGTCTCTTTTTTTCTGTGCTGATTCAGATTTTATTATGCCATGATGGATGATGATAAGAGTGGTAACTGATGGTGCTATGTAGTTCCGTTTCAGCATGAGACTACCCAACAAGGCCACAAACCACACTTGTGTCGTATTTATCCGAGTGTTAATGTGACCCAGGAACTGTGGCACCTGCAGTGTTGGTCAGTTAAAGAGAGCAACCACAGAGATGTGGTCCCAGCCCTCCTGTTGGGCCCGTAGCACTCCCATGGTCAGGGTCAAAAACAAGAATGACTGCTGGGATTCAAGCCCGTGATTCCTAAACCCGTTCTTAATTGGGTGAACATTTGTGTTGCAAACCTAGTTTGGGGTATTCATCAGACCTGAAAAAACATTTGGCGAACATAGTTGGTTCTTAATTGGGCGAACTTTTGCTTCGCGAACCTAGTTTGGGGTATTCATCAAACTGTGACAAAGCTATATTCAGGGTCCAAAAAGCTTTGCTCAACATGTTCTGGGAATATTCACCCAGTTCGGTGAACCTTGCCTCTGATTGGCTGAGAGCAAAGAGAGCTCTCCTGTAGATGAGGAAGAAGGAAAAATAAAAATGGATGACTGTGTCGATACTTCACTCGCTTCAGAGGGAATTTACCTATCTGTTGACTTGGAGGTGCAGCCTTGTCTCTGAGACCCAGAATGATATAGTAGTTCGTTGAATTACCCTGTGAGGGATGATTAAAGTATACTGACTTGACCTGACTTGACTTTAGCCTACAGTTTGGATCATGCTGTCTGCTGTGCTTCTGCTGCAAGTTCAGGCCAAAGCTTGCATCTCATTATAAGCCAGTTAAGCAACGAAGTATAGTTTGTTGAACTGTCCGAGCCATATTCAGCAAACTAAAAGTTTGTCGGAGCTCAAAAAACAAATTATATTTCATCGAACTGTCTGAAGCATGTTCAGTGAACTAACAGTTCGCTCCAACTAAGAATGGGCTTAAGCATTAACTCCTGTGCTTCATGGGCTGATTATGCATTGTATTGTGTTGTGCTGTGTGCAGGGACTGGAGCAGTGTGTTCAGTCCACCGATCATCTTGCCATCAGACAGAGATCTGCAGGGAACGCTGGAAGGGCAGTTTGAGGATCTGAATGACGCTGGACTGGACGCCCATACAAGTCAGTACTCAAGTGTTTGTCTTTGTGTGAATGTGTGTGTGTGTGTGTGTGTGTGTGTGTGTGTGAGAGAGAGAGTGTGTGTGTGTGTGTGTGTGTGGTGTGTGTGTGTGTGAGGGGGGGAGAGAGAGAGTGTGTGTGTGTGTGTGAGGAGTGTGAGGTGTGTGTGTGTTTTTGTACATGGGCATGTGATGTGTGTGCGTGTGTGTGGATGTGTGTGATGTGTGTGTGTGTGTGTGTGCGTGCATGGATGCATGTGTGTGTGGTCCACTCCCCTCTTGTTCTTCAAGCAGCAAAGGGCTGTTCAAACTCACTTGAAGAAATAAACTCACTGGGAAATAAATTCCATATGCATTCCACCCCTCAGCTCAGAAGCTTTCCTCAAGTTGCCCTTGAAGACATAATTCCTTTGTTTGCTGACTGTGAAGAGGATGGAGAAGAGAAAAAATCTTGGACATGATGAGAGTAACCATTTTTCATGTGTGTGTGTGTGTGTGTGTATACGCGTGCTTGTGGTGTGTGTGTGTGTGTGTGTGGTGTGTGTGTGCATATGCATGTGGTGTGTGTGTGTGTGCGTGTTGTGTGTGTGTGTGTGTGCTTGCTTTCTTCCAGCTGGTCCAAGTACATCAGAGGATGACGAGCTGGACTTGATGTTTGATCCCAACCTCAACTGTTACTACGACCCAAAGACACTCAAATACTATGAGCTGGCCACCTGAAACCGCTCCTCCCGACACGCCTTGTGTTGACAAACAATCTAAGACAGGAACACCAGTCCTGTGAGCTCAGTGATCGCCCTGGCTGGGCGCACCTCATCATCCTATGCAATGTACTGATTCAAGCCTATTACTTCAGGCACGACAGTGAACCAAGGTATGCTGGTTTGTTCCATATCTGCCCAGTTGCAATGGAAACCAGTGGATGGCATTTCTTCGTCTTGTGCTGTGGACCAAGTCCATCCTGTTTTCATGGGCACCAAGTGGACCGGCCTTTCGTCATTGCGTGCTTTGTGTAGCAGGTGCACCCTGTTGTTACGGGTACCAAGTGGACTGGCATTTTGTTGTCTTGTGCTGTGTGTAACAAGTCCACCTTGTTGCCATGGGCACAAGGAGACCGTCATTTCATCATCTTGTGCTGTGTGTATCAAGTCCTTCCTGTTGCCACGGCAACCAAGTGGACCAGCAGTTTACCATCTTGTGCTGCGTCTGTCAAGTCCACTCTGGAGACAAGGAGACCGGCATTTCATCGTCCTGTGCTGTGTACTGACTCACCCAGTTGTCCCGGGTGTCCAGTGCTTGGATCTGGAGGAGAATTAAACAGGGAAAGCTGTAGAGGCAGTGAAGTGTCACCTTCAGGATCTCCTCTGCATCAAAGAGCATGTTGTGTTCACAACTGGGAGGAAAGATAGAAGGGGTCAAGCTGGGCTTTTTTCTCTCTCTCTCCAATTTCCAGCCAGTCATTATCATCATTGTTTAGGGAGTGGAGTCAGAACAGGAGAGAGAAAGGGGGCGGGGGGGTGTAGGGTTGACCTCCTCACTGTGACAGCGTCCATTAGTGGGGTCTTTGCCGTTTTGTGACAATGGGGCCTTTACTGTCTTGTGACCGAGTCTTCTAGTCCCACATGCTCTTTGAAATATTGTCATGCTTCTGTGCGTGCCGTGTTGAACTGTTGAATATGGCCATGCTTTTGTGTGCACAGCTTTGAACTCTTGAAAAGTCCATGATTCTGTGTGCAGAGTGTTTGAACTGTTGACTATGTCCATGATTCTGTGTGAACAGTGTTTGAACTGTTGTCTATGTCCATGATTCTGTGTGAACAGTGTTTGAACTGTTGAATATGTCCATGCTCCCGTGTGCACAGTGTTCAAACTGTTGACTATGTCCTCATCTTGACCTGGTCTCCCTTGGTTGTCACTGCAGCTCCTCACTAGCCTTTTTTCTTCTCTTCTCTTCTCCAAGGGTTACCGTTAGAGTTTTTCTGGCATAATACCCAGTCTTCGCCACCTGGTTTTTCCCCGGCTGACCAGTCTGTTGGTAACAGTCAGCCATTCTCTCTTGTGATACAGTTTTATGCATGTTCCTTCATGCTGGTGGATTTGTGTGGGGAAGAAAAAATGGTGCCACTGTTTAATCACTATGTGAAACGTTACTGAGCTGTTTGATGTGTGTTGTGGTGCCATGTCGTGTTGGCATCAACTGCAGCCATCTCAGCTGATTGTCTGTCAGAAAGCCGTCAGGCACAACGCTCTGACCCCAGTGTGTTTCAGCAGGGGAACTCAAAGCATTTTCACAGGTGAACTCAAGGTATATGCACACTGGGTTCTCTGGTAAGTGATTCTGTCCAGTGACTGTGACTGGTTAGCAACTGCCCCATTGTCCCGTTGCTGGTGTCAGCATGCTAACATAGCTGCCATCTCTAGCAGCTAGCATTGACGTGCTACTGACATTGACGAAGCAGACGTCACCAGCTGGTGTTGACATGACACAGACAGAGCACACATCTCTAGCAGCTGGTGTTGATGTGCCACTGACACTGTGATGAAGCAAACATCTCAAGCTGGTGTTGATATGACATGGACAGAGCACACATCTCTAGCAGCTGGTGTTGATGTGCCACTGGCACTGTGATGAAGCAGACATCACAAGCTTGTGTTGATATGACATGGACAGAGCACACATCTCTAGCAGCTGGTGTTGATGTGCCACTGGCACTGTGATGAAGCAAACATCTCAAGCTGGTGTTGATATGACATGGACAGAGCACACGTCTCTAGCAGCTGGTGTTGATGTGCCACTGGCACTGTGATGAAGCAGACATCACAAGCTTGTGTTGATATGACATGGACAGAGCACACATCTGTAGCAGCTGGTGTTGATGTGCCACTGGCACTGTGATGAAGCAGACATCACAAGCTTGTGTTGATATGACATGGACAGAGCACACATCTCCAGCTGATGTCGCCATGTTATGATACTGACGGGGCAAACACCACTAGCTGATGTTGACATGGTGCCAGCACTTGTGACAGAGCAGAGATTTGTAGCTGCTGTTGACATAATACTGACATTTGTGACGGAGCAGAGATCTGTAGCTGCTGTTAACATACTGACACTAGTGACAGAGCGGAGATCTGTTGATGCTGTTGACATGAGACTGATACTTGTGTCAGAGCAGAGATCTGTAGCTGCTGTTAACATACTGACACTAGTGACAGAGCAGAGATCTGTGTGATGCTGTTGACATGAGACTGATACTTGTGTCAGAGCAGAGATCTGTAGCTGCTGTTAACATACCAACACTAGTGACAGAGCAGAGATGTGTTGCTGCTGTTGACATGATACCAACATTTGTGACAGAGCAGAGATCTGTAGCTGCTGTTAACATACTGACACTTGTGACAGAGCAGAGATCTGTAGCTGCTGTTAACATACTGACACTTGTGACATAGCAGAGATCTGTCACTGCTGTTGACATAATACCGATACTTGTGACAGAGCAGAGAGCTGTGGCTGCTATTGACATGATACCGATGCTTGTGACAGAGCAAAGATCTGTCGCTGCTGTTGACATGATACAGACACTTGTGACAGAGCTGAGATCTGTAGCCAATGTTGTCATGATACCAGCAGAGCAGAGATCTGAGGCAGCAACACTTTGTTGTTGGCATTGCCAGCTTTCCCTGTTATTTATGGTCTGATTCTGTTTGTGATCTGTGTGCCGGTTGTTCTTTTCACTGATTCTCATGAAAAAATGTAATTCTGTGTGATGATTAATGGTTGAGTGTCCTGCGTGTCTAAAACTTAATGTGATTTTCTCAGACACTATAAATGTCAGACATTGCCTGATGGTCCACACTAAACTTTACATGTTAAGATCACAATGACCGTGACCTTATTTCAAGGTCACAGCCGTGTCAGTTTTAACTAAAACATTTATGTTCTTATCTGATGAAGTCATCTGAGAGTAGTTGCTCGTTTTCTCTTGTTCTGTTTTTGTTGTTTTTCTTCAACCAGTTAACTTGGATGTGAACAGGTCGTTATTCACCTGTCTTCACGAACATTGAAAGTTTGAAATTGTGGGTGTGGTGTGTGTGCATGTGTGGGAGGGGTAGAATGTGTGTGTGTGTGTGTGTGTGTGTGTGTGTGTGTGTGTGTGTGTGGTGTGTGTGGTGTGTGTGTGTGTGTGTGAGAGAGAGAGAGAGTAATTGGTATTTATTCTGCCCAAAGCCCAAAGTGAGTGTTGTGACTGGGCACCTGGTGATATGGATGTACTGGCAACAAGCCTGATTATGGTGGCATTCACTTTTTCTGTGTTGGTGTGGGTGCAAATGTTGTGAATATCATCATTTTGTCATAAATGAAAGTATGTAATAACACAACTACACAATGTAAGTAATCATTAATCATGCATAATTGTACATATGAAATGCAGGATATTTTTTTGAATATTTTTTCTCTTGTTTGAGAGTGATCCTAAAATTGGTGAAATGAAGAAACTGAAACTGGTATGACAAAAATAAAAACAAACAAACCAGAAAACAACTTGTTGTCGTACATGTTTGATTTTTGCATAACCTCCACAACAATACCTTTTAAATGCATGGTCTGTATATTATGAGTACCTGAGCAACTCATATATAGATAAGGCCTTAGCGACTACACAGTGTAGAAGTTGAGTCTGAGGAAAGAAAATTACCACCTTATAGTTAAAAAAATTACGATATACATGTATTCCTACTTGGCCACTGTAGTTTTCCAGATGCTGTGATGCCAAGACCACTGATGTTTATGATGTATGACTATGGATGAAATCATCAAAGTTTGTACTTGATCATTTATTAAGATAAATGGGGGGTGGGGGGGTGGGGGGGGGGGAAATCTGAAACAGAACAAGGCCCAGAGAACTCATGAGGATGTACCTCTGGTGGAGTTTATGTCCCTTGTATTTACACACATCCCAGGTGAGAGTTACCGTAGGTGATTCAGGTCTTTGTTGCTGTACTTGCTTTACGCGTTTTGAGCACAAATTAACTCCCTTGTGTGTTAAGATAGACTGGTTTCTTTGTCAACAAATAATTCCGAAGGCTTATTTTGTCAACAAATACTTCTGAAGGCTTAGATCGTCGGTTGAGGAATACTTTGTTGCCGAAAAAATAATTTTGTTCAGCTGAAATGGTTATGAAAGTCTGAAGTCCTAAAAATGTCAACTTGCCTCTCAGTCTCAGCTTAGCTACAGACTAGAGTGGAAAACTTGTGTTTTTAAAAGCAGTCAAAATAAAACAAAATGAAAAAGCATTTATTGAGAATCAAAAAATAAAACAAAATGAACAAAGCATTTATTGAGGATCCAGACAGTGTCCCCTCTACAGGGCTCTCAGTTGGCATTTATATATTATATATACAAAAACACTACATTAATCAGTTTATGTTAAGGACAAAACAAATAATTAAATGCACATGTATGTTAATTAAATGCACATGTACATGTATGTTCAACGCTTTAACAATGTCTTACTGTAGTAGTAATAGTTCTCGTAGTGAAAAGGTTCAGCATTATTGTTACATCTCATGGTAGCAGTAAACAGGAAAATGGTACTAGCCTACTACTGTGTGATGGAAAGAAGGAGGGTATGTATGTAAAAAAGATGCACACTTTCTTGCCAACTGCAAGCCCGTTGTTTTTACAAAATGGCAGGCGGTAGCAAAACATGAGCAAAAATGAAAGTTTACATGCAATGCAGCCACAACTGACCCACAAATGCAGATTGTGACAGTGTACTAAATCCGAATGTAACCAAGATGTATTCTCCAAATGCAGCCACAACTGACCCACAAATGCAGCTTGTGACAGTGTACTAAAACTGAATGCAACCAAGACATACTCCCCAATGCAGCCACAACTGAACACTGTGGGCATTTCAAAAGCACAATGGAAAATATGATTGGAAGGTTCTGAGGTGTATGTCTTTAGTGCGAAAAACAATGAAAAGAAAACATTTGGTTTATTTTTGTGTCCAAACTACTTATTTTTTTCTCTCCATGACTTCATGAAAGATGATGCAGATGAAAAGGAAGTATTCTGCTGTTCAAGTGACCGGACTCCACTTGATAGTCACTGTACACTTCAGTTTCTGCTGTTTTTGGCCAACAAATGGCAGCAACATCGGTAAGAAAGAAGACTGATTATGTACACTAATAAAGACTATATGGTCTATACAATCACAAATTTTCAAAACAAGAAATACTGATCAGGCTCACGTTGGCATTCTAGGTATAGACACAATGATGAATCACAATAATCCGACCTGAACAGCAGTGTGCTTGACCTGGTGGTATACAACAAGTCCTCCAGGGAGACAGTCAATTGTCACATGATTTTGAAGAGTTCGGAGATTTCAGACATTACACTGTCCATTGAGTATGCCAGTTTAGCAAGATTCATCTGTGAGCAAAACGGTACTGCGTAATGGCGATTTGACTAGACAGCGGCGGTAGAAATCGACACCTGATGCCCAGCCCTTTAGCCTCTGTGCTGTCTGCTGCTGTATCGTCTGTAACCCCTGAAAAACATACACAAATGTGTGAAATATACATGCACACATTTTGTTTATTTTATAGACTAGGGACATACAACTCTAGTTACGACAGCAACTGAGCTGCACAGACTGGAATCTTGTTATTTGAGAGGCGTACAAAAATTACCTTTTTGTGTGTGTGTATACAGTTATACAAGACATATATTGTGGCTGTGTATACAGTTACACAAGATATATATTGTGGCTCTTAAGTAGCGTTAGGTATCGTGCACAAAAAAGTTGAGGAAAAAGATCAGCATACATGTTATGCCCTGCATTTGAAAATACTAAAATCATCCATCAGACAGCCTGAAGTTACAATACAATTTAGAACCTGCAAACACCCACACATGAATGCATGTATGCATGCATGCATACACACACACACACACACACACACACACGACCCACAGTAAACTTACGATATGATTTCAATGTGGTCAATAGCCCACTGGTCGTGTCCAATCCCATCATGCACTGGCTGCCACCAGCGCAGCTGTACACCCACTCCTTGGGCCTCTGATGGCAGGTCGTATGCAATTCGCTGGGGTCGCAGGAAGTCCTTGGGATCATGCCGGGCCAGCAGGTGCCACTCGGCTCCCTAAAATGAATTCATCCTTTAAGTGACTGACAAATCAAACCTTAAAAATTAACATTTAAGCAAACAAAACTTACAATGACTTATTCCTGTGCCAAGACCAGGCATTGCAGTTATGCAGTTCCATTCCTTTCTGGAATCCAGCCTGGGTACATGAAATCAATCTAATGTGTCATCAGTCTGACCCCTGTTACACGTAACCAGCATTACTTGAAGTCAGTCTTGAGTGTACCAGTGTTACTGACCCTGTTACGACTGTACTGAAGCAGAACACCGCGGTAGTCTGGCCCCTCTCCCAGGCGTACGTTACACTCGTCTGTTTGAGCCCGGCAGCCAATTTGCAGTACAAAGATCACTTTTCTGCACACACACCATGTAAACACACATCATTCTTTGCAGTACAAAGATCATCTTTCTGCACACACACCAAATAAACACACATAATCTCACACACAGATCAAGCTGACGCACACATCAATCACACACACACACACACACACACACACACACACAGATCAAGCTGACACACACGCCAAACAGACACACACATCAGTTGGACATAAAGATCAAGCAGATACACCACACACACCAATCAGACCCACAAATCTGTGAGACACAAAGATCGACCAAAGACACATCACAGAGACACAAAGATCAGTCAGACACACACATCAATGACACACAAAGATCATGCAGGAGCACACACCAAGCAGTTAGTTCCAGAGAAAAAAATACTAAAGCGGAAAATTACTGTCTCTACCCTGGATGTAATATACATTTGGTTACAAAATACGCTTTTAACTCAAACATCCATTCTGCGTTCTGAACATAGAAACATAAAAAAAATGGCTCACTGGGGAGATGCTGGCAGTTATTGTGTTTTGATGTTGCAATTTATCTAGAGAGAGAAGAACTGGGGACTTACAGCGCGTAAGACGTGTCCATTTCAGCAGTGACTGCCTGCCTCACCCCACATCCGTTGAAGTAGAGAGTCTTTCCGTGGGCGTAAGGGAGCAATGCCCCACAACCAAAACCAATGCTACCACCCGACACCGTGCTCCAGTGAGCCGAGAAAATGCCGCCCTCAAAGGATTCAAACATTCGCTTCAGCAGGCGACCTCTCTGAGGCAGGCAGGTGGAACCTTGTGTACAAAAAAACAAAACAAGTGATACAACTCAACCTTCTAAGTGTGCCCCCATCCCCTATCATTGGCAGGAGCTGCCACAAGTACCGTTTTTGTTGTGACAAAAGTCTTGTCATGACAAAACATGTCTTTTCCGCAACAAAAGTATGCTTGCCGTGCCAAAACGTTTGTTGCGACAAAATAGATTTGTCATGACAAAAGATGTGTTTTGTCACGACAAACACGTGTTTGTCAAGACAAAACCTTTTGTAGTGACAAAAATGATACTTGTGGCAGCTCCCGCCAATGATAATCCCCAACCCCAGCACAACATTCTAAGAGTAAGAGTGCCCCCAGCACAATTTCCCTGATCACAAGGTGTGCTCACCACAATATCCCTGATTACGCTGCTTCACCATCATATCCCTGATCAGAGTGTCTGCTCAGCACACTATCCCTGATCACACTGCTTCACCATCATATCCTTGATCGCAGCATCTGTTCACTGTAATATTATCCCTGATCACGCTGCTTCACTATCACATCCCTGATCGCAGCATCTGTTCACTGTAATAACATCCCTGATCACACTGCTTCACTATCATATCCCTGATCACAGCATCTGTTCACTGTAATAATATCCCTGATCACACTGCTTCATTATCTTATTCTGATCACAGCATCTGTTCACTGTAATAACATCCCTGATCACACCGCTCCACCATCATATCCTTGATCGGAGCATCTGTTCACTGTAATAACATCCCTGATCACACTGCTTCACTATCATATCCCTGATTGAAGCATCTGTTCACTGTAATAATATCCCTGATCACACTGCTTCTTTATCATATTCTGATCACAGCATCTGTTCACTGTAATAACATCCCTGATCAGACTGCTTCACTATCATATCCTGATCGCAGCATCCCTTCACTGTAATAACATCCTGGATCACACTGCTTCACTGTCATATCCCTGATCGCAGTGTCTCTTCACTGTAATATTATCCCTGATCACGCTGCTTCACTATCACATCCCTGATCGCAGCATCTGTTCACTGTGATAACATCCTTGATCACACCGCTTCACTATCATATCCCTGATTGCAGCGTCTGTTCACTGTAATAACATCCCTGATCACACTGCTTCACTAGCATATCCTGATCACAGCACCTGTTCACTGTAATAACATCCCTGATCACACTGCTTCACTATCACATCCCTGATCGCAGTGTCTGTTCACTGTAATAACATCCTGATCACAAAGCCTGCTCACCGTAGTATCCCTTATCACACCGACAGGTGCCATAGTTGCAGTTGCCCCGGCCATGACACATGTCGACACATTTTTCTCCCACGTAGATGTCATCGATGGCCCAGCTCGGCAGCACATCTCCAGGCTGTCCCACCTGGCGCCAGCGAAACCTCGTGGAACTGCACGCAGAGAGTGGGGGACAGGTGTGCATTTGGAAATACTGGTTCACTTACATGGCAATTTGAGGTGAGTTTAGCTTGTGGCACTGCATGGGGAAATGCTGGAAAATATAGATTCATTGACACAACAATATGATGTGGGTAGTGGGGGTGGGGTTAGGGGTACATAGATACCATCTTGAACTGAACTGATGTATCATTTCACTTCAAGCTTGAAATCAGTCACTATACAAGTTGGTGTGTGTATTTGCTGAAAGTCAATAGTCATACACTTGCATCTACAACATACTAGTGTATTGAATGAACATGCACGCAGGCATAGTACACTTGCATCTACGACATACTAGGGTATTGAATGAACACGCACAGACATAGTACACTTGCATCTACAACATCCTAGGGTATTGAATGAACACATGCACACAGACACAGTACACTTGCATCTACAACATACTAGGGTATTGAATGAACACACGCACAGACGTAGTACACTTTCATCTACAAGATACTAGGGTACTGAATGAACACACACACTACACAGACTCACAACGCTGTCATAAATCTACGATAATAAGTAAAAAAGCAAAAGAAAACTGCCTCTTCACTCACACACAAACCTCCCGACACTCACCTGGAATGGGTTTTCTCTGGCAAATCGATAGTGACACGTGTCCAGGTGGGACTGTGCGACACAGAGTAGATGCTCGCATCATGGTGAATGTGGGGTCGACACTCGGAGCGTTTGTCGTTGCTGTCGGGCAGACACAGGGGCTGGACCAGGTCCCAGTGGTCTGTCAGCGGGTTCTTGTTAAACTCCAGATGCACAGGCGCCAAGGACTGGCACACGTTGTAGTGCTGACTGCAGCCCACCACCAACTGCACACATCAGTTGAGAGCTATGGCTAAACTCATGCCATGCTGAAGTTGCTGTATTGTACTACTAACTGCACTCACTAGTTGGGGGCCATGGCCATGCTGAAGTCGCTGTACTGTACTACTAACTGCACACATCATTTGGGAGCCATGGCTAAACTCATGCCGTGCTTAAGTCGCTGTAGTGTACTGCAGCATGTAGCTTTGTTCACCTGAAACTGCAGCATGTAGCTTTGTTCACCTGAAACTGCAGCATGTAGCTTTGTTCACCTGAGCTGAAACTGCAGCCTGTAGCATAATCAACCTGAAACTGCAGCATGTAGCATTATCAACCTGAAACTGCAGCATGTAGCATTATCAACCTGACACTGTAGCTTGTGGCTTTTTCCACCTCAACTGAAACTGCAGCATTATTCACCAGGAACTGCTGCATGTGGCTTTTTTCACCTCACCTGAAACTGCAGCATTATTCACCTGGAACTGCTGCTTGTGGCTTTTTCCACCTCACCTGAAACTGCAGCATGTAGCCGGGCTGCACAATGAGCTGGGTGGTGGTGAAACTGCGCTGTCCATTCTTGGTCCCCTCCTGGCCTCCCTCCTCCCAGGCCAGGGCCGACTCCTCACGCGCACACACATCGTCAACCAGTGACCCGTGGGGATGGAATTCCCACAGGCTGCCGTCATCCTGTGAGAGGTCAGAGAGAAATGGACTACAGTTCCTCCATCACACAGTGGGGAAACAACTCTCTGGACAGGTTGCAAGGGGCAGATGTCAGATTCCCAAAATGGGGATAAGTTCTGATGGAAATGCACAAATCTATCATGTAAAAAAAAAAAAAAAAAAAGTACTCAAATACAGTTGTGTACAGTTCTCTCTTCTCAAGAATGAACCCTTGCTGCCCCTCAACTGAAGGAATTCCGTCTACTGACAGAAAACTCTGAAGCGTGAAGGTGGTCAATGGGTTCCCATACCAACACTCATCAGCAAATGTTTTGCACAGCATCAGGAATGTTGCACTTGGTCTTCTAGTCTGATAGGGAAACTGTTCTGAAATGTCTGGTCTCTTGTATGGGGACAAACAGCACTGGTAGCGCTGTGCTTCATATTCTTGTCTGACAAGGAACCTGGCCTGAAACGTTAGTGCTGTGCATCATCTTCTGGCATGGCAATGATGCATAGGTTGCTCAAATAGATCACACCATCATTCTCTAGCAAAAAAGCTATTTTGGGCATAATTTTTTTTATCACACTGAACCGCAGTCTATTGAATATGAATGCGTGAAAATTTATATATAGCGCATAAAAAACTTCCACACAATACACAATTCGGGAAGACACAATTCTGTCTGGAAACATTTCTTTGCTGCAAAAGCAAATAGCATTCAAATGGGCTGGCATGATTAAAATGGCTTCTTCCAATGAAAGAAAATATTCACGAATCAACAAGCAACAGGAATAAATACATGAACAGCACTTGACCAGTGTTACGCACATAACAGCCAACACAACAGCCAAGACTATTGTTTGCACCTGCTGTGGAATGTCAGTGTCAAAACTCTGCTGAAAGGTGCTGGGGTTGATCTCCAATCCACCAATCAGGACGTTGTCGATGGCCCACTGGGGGTGGGGGTGGGCGCTGCTCGGGGAAGGTGGCTGCCACCAGCGCAGTCGGGTACTGTGGGTGCGGGCCCCCAGTGGCAGGGGCAGGTAATCAGTGTGGGCAGGCAGGTAGCGGCTGTGATCCAACACGTGCAGTGTCCGCCACGCAATACCTGTCGCAGAAACAGTCACAAAGTCTACCTCAATTTAAGATAATGATAATACAAACTGTCAGACCTAGAAACAGGACATCAAAAACAAAAAAAAAAAACAAAAAAACACACGCAGATACATTGTTCACAACACACATCACTTTATGGGTAAAGAGGATATGAATAAAATGAAGGTGAATGAACCACAAAGGCAAAATCCGGACATGTGAAGTTATACTCTGAACCTCCTCCAGGCTTAAAAAAGGGAATCTTTAATAGCTCAAAATTTCTAGTAAAGAGGGACCTTAATTTGTATAGTATGATCAACAGAGAAATTGTGTAGGTACAGACATACTTTGCATAGTATATTATCACCCCCACAAACACCTTTAAACCTCAATGCTTTTTTGCAAGCACCTTGAGCTTATCCAAAATGGGGCATCAGAAGTATCCTTTATTAATCACCATCATTATTAAGTATGACAAGCTTGGCATAGAATGGCAATGCACTGACCACCATCCACAGAGTACTGAAGGTAGACATTGTGGTCACTGGAGTCAGGAATGACGCATTGGTCTGTTCCAGACAGGCCTCCAATCATGGCAGTGTACTGAACAAACCTGAAACGGTTCACAGAGAGAATTAACACTAACCTGAAACAGTTTGCATGCTCCATCAACACAAACCTGAAACAGGTCAAACACACCATTAACACAAACCTGAAACAGGTCAAACACACCATTAACACAAACTTGAAACAGGTCAAACACACCATTAACACAAACCTGAAATAGGTCAAACATACTATCAACACAAATCCACAACAGTTCACACACCGTCAATACAAGTATGAAACATTTCACAGACTATCTACACAATCCTGAAAACACATGCAGTTTGAAACATTGTTCTACATAAGCTACTGATAATCATTCCACCAATGTACCTGCATTTGAAAACCAGTTGTTCTACTATAGGCCTCCTAACCTTTCCCCAATGTGCATGCACACCCCATGTAGTAGCATGCATACATCCATCTGCATGTACACACACAACAACAACTATAGGCACACAACACACACAATAGTGCACACACACACACACACACATAGTATCACACACACACACATAGCATGCACACACACACACACACAACACATCACACACCACCACACATTGCATGCCACCACACATACACACACACACACCACACCATCGCAAACACGATACACACCCCACCACCCACATACACACCACCACCACATCACACCACACACACACACACACACCACATCATACCACATGCACACCACACACACACGTGATGCACACACACACACACATATGCATGACACACACACACACACACACACACAACACACACAACACACAAAACACACACATGCACACACACACACACACACACACATCACACACACACACACACACCCCACACCCCCACACCACCATACACACACACACACAACACACACACACACACACACACACACACACACACACACAACACACACACGCACATACACACCACACCACCCCATCACCACCACCACCATTTACACACGCACGCACACACGCACGCACGCACGCACGACACACGCACACACACACACACACACACACACACACACACACACACACACACACACACACACACACACACAAGTACCTGGCATTTCGCAGGTCCAGGTCGACAGTCACAGCCTGCCTGAGTCCCGGAGCGAAGAAAACCAGGGCATTGCCCTCCACCAGCTCCTGACAGCCCGCTCTGACCCCACCGCCCTGCACCACTCCCCACTGGCTGACGTTCACAGGGGGGCTGGCAAAGGTGTCTCGCAAGTGGGTCTGCACACGCACACACACACCTCCCCGGCATGAAAGGCATCCCCACCCATCGGCGGACCCCAACTATTTCCCACTGGCTCACCTTGATGAGGATGCTGGTCAGCTGCCTTAATGGCAGCCAGGCAGGTAGCTACAGGCTGCCAACCAGGTGGCTTAGACAGCCAGGCAGGTAGCTACAGACTGCCAACCAGGTGGGCTAGACAGCCAGGCAGATAGATACAGACTGCCAACCAGGTGGGCTAGACAGCCAGGCAGGTAGCTACAGACTGCCAACCAGGTGGGCTAGACAGCCAGTCAGGTAGCTACAGACTGCCAACCAGGTGGGCTAGGTAGCTACAGACTGCCAACCAGGTGGGCTAGACAGCCAGGCAGATAGATACAGACTGCCAACCAGGTGGGCTAGACAGCCGGTCAGGTAGCTACAGACTGCCAACCAGGTGGGCTAGACAGCCAGTCAGGTAGCTACAGACTGCCAACCAGGTGGGTTAGACAGCCAGGCAGATAGATACAGACTGCCAACCAGGTGGGCTAGACAGCCAGTCAGGTAGCTACAGACTGCCAACCAGGTGGGCTAGACAGCCAGTCAGGTACCTATAGACTGCAAACCAAGCGGCTTAAACAGCCACAGTTTGAAGTACCTACAGATCGCCAACCAGGTGGCTTAACAGCCAATCACAGAACTAGACAGCCAGTCACACAGCTAAACTGCCAGCAATCTCTCTGCAGCCAGCCACATAGCGTCACAGTCAGTCAGGTTGCTGGAGAGCCAGTCATAGTTGATCAGTAGCCTTGTACATGTATGTTCACCAGTCAGTCAACTCACATGATTTACCCGTTCATCCACCTGCACACCCATTAACACCGACAAACAAACACAAACAAAGCCTGCACACAACTCACAGGCCTGTTTGTGTCGTTCAGCTGATTGCAGTCAGAGCCTGTGTAGCCATAATCGCAGATGCACTGTGGGTGCTGACAGTATCCATGTCCACTACAGAAGTTGTCACAGGCTTCGCCAATGTAGACGTCTTTCAGGGCCCATTGTGCGGGCTGTGGGTCATCATCCTCTGTGTCCTCATGCTCCTGTCTCCATCGGAAGCGAGTGCCACTGAACAAGATCATTTGTAGGTCTAAACACTCAGTAAACCTGATTTTTTTCCAATCATTTTTTTGTGTGAAGTGTTGTATGATGTTCATCCAATGCATTTAGCCTTCATATAACCTACCATGTTGACTGGGCATTACAATTCAATTACTGCATTATAGATATATATATGTAAGACAGTTGTAAAAATTATTACCAAAACATATTCAGCATTGACCCAATGAATGCATAAATGAAAACTGGCACAAAATACAGTGAGATCCCAACACACAAACAGTTAAATCTGATTTGGATCTTGTTTTAGAATGCTATCAGTCAACCTTGTTTCAGACTCTTTTGGTATATAGTGCATGAAAACTCCCACATGAAATAACACATGTTCACAGTGCCAGGTGGACACAAACACCCTAACAAGCAAAATAAAATACAAAACTAGTGACACATTACAGCCTGCAGCAACTCTCCCTGAAATTCAAACATGGCAAAATGTTGGACTGAAAAAGCCAGGCTTAGTACTGACAGGGGTCCAATGGTCATATGTGATTTTTCTCCCACAGTCAACCTTCAATGCAGACTGTATTTGTACAACCCCCGTGCACAAATTACATGCATCAACATCTGTTCACATGTTAAATGTCCCAAACATTGGCAGCCATACCATTCTTTGGACATGAAAATACTGTATGCACTGGAAGGAATGGTTAGCACTGCTATTATGGCTGCTGCAACCATACCCAGCCAAGGTGCCCCAAATTTACAGCAAGGAATAATTAGGGACTAAAAAAAAAAACAAGAGAGAGAGAAAGAACCTGAGATACACTCACCTTGACACAGGCAGTATTAAAAAACAAAAAAGAGAGACAGAAGAAAGAACCTCAGACATACTCACTTGGATGTAGGCAGGATGTAGGTAGTATTAAAGAAAGAAAAGAAAAAAAAGGAAAAGAAATCATACACACTCATTTGGACGTAGGCAGTATTAAAAAAAAAGAGAGAAACAACCACCTCAGACACACTCACTTGGACGTAGGCAGGCCATATAGCGGCAACACCACTCTCTCCCACACGGGCCAGGCATGGCCGTACAGCACGCTCGGCATCCTGGGATACTGCGAGCAATGGCCGTTTGCGTCCTGGCAGTTGGGGTAGAAATAGAACCAGGTCATGCCATGGTCTGTGGAGTACTGGAGGTGCACTGGGGGCACAGTTCCATTCTGTGCTTCGCCGCATCCAATGTTCAGAACAAACTGCAGTTGGTATCCGTCGGCAACGTAGACCTCACGGGACACCAGCTGGGATGCCTCACCTTCCTCTGTGGTTCCTATGGCAACTGTCTCCTCACCACAGTACTCTCCCACCTAAACAAAGAATTTAAGAAACTGCTTGTTTATGGGTGAGAAAAACAACAAAGAAAGTGTAAAATGAGACATCTCCACCACTTGACAAATCATTATCAGAACACAGCAAAGTGAGTCATAATTTACCTTAATACACAAATTTAAATGCAAATACCCAAACACAAATTCAATGACAACCCTACATACAAAATACAATAGAAACAGGTTTTTAACTCCTAGTCAGCCATGGCCCATAAATTCAATGACAACCATACATGTAAGTAAAATGCAATAGAAATTGGGTTTTAATGCCTAGTCAACCATGACAGTTATATCAGGGTGACACAAAACACAAAAGCAGAACTACAAATGAGACTGCTTCTGACAAGAGTAACCTCTTAAAGACTGAAGCTGGGCAGGCTGAGTCCCTGGCGCCAACAGAAGGTAGTGAGCTTTAATTTGATATAAGTTTTAAAATGGTGCATAGGGTCGTCACAAAGTTACGACCCCTTAAAGTAAAGTGGTAGCAGGGCAATCATACTTTGGGTGGAAAATGAAGCCAAAAAGAAATACTCAATCCTGGGTGATGTGTTTGCCATGCAGTTATCTCACAAGCTTCCCAAGATTCACGTCCCCCTTTTTGTGACAACAGGTCACAAATATACAGAGTGGTGGGTTGAGGATTTATTTTGACCAAAACTTTGGGAAAAAGGAAGCAAGTAAAGAGACTTAACAGATATTCTCTTAAAGGGAAAGGGTATAAAAAATAGAATTAAAAAAACACAAAAACAAGACACAGAAAACAAAAGCATCACAGAAAATAAAACAGGAAAAAATGTTACAGAGAATAAAACAAAGTAACATCTGCCTTCATATTATCCACTGAGACCATGTCACGGAAATCAAACCCTGATGAGAAGTTCAAGGTCAGCCGACTGGGGTTGATTTCCTCTCCATTGACTCGAATGCCGTCAATGATCCAGTCCCCCATTTGTGGACCACCATTTTCAGGCTGCCACCAGCGAAACCTGATGCTTTCTTTTCTGGCCCCTTGGGGAAGTTTGATGCTGATAAACCTGTGTACAGACACATAAACCTGTGTACAGACACATAAACCAGAAACATAAACAGATAAACCTGTGAACAGACAGATAAACCAGAAACATAAACAGATAAACCTGTGTACAGACACATAAACCAGAAACATAAACAGATAAACCTGTGCACAGACACATAAACCAGAAACATAAACAAATAAACCTGTGCACAGACAGATAAACCAGAAACATAAACAGATAAACCTGTGCACAGACAGATAAACCAGAAACATAAACAGATAAACCTGTGAACAGACAGATAAACCAGAAACATAAACAAATAAACCTGTGAACAGACAGATAAACCAGAAACATAAACAGATAAACCTGTGAACAGACAGATAAACCAGAAACATAAACAGATAAACCTGTGAACAGACAGATAAACCAGAAACATAAACAGATAAACCTGTGTACAGACACATAAACCAGAAACATAAACAAATAAACCTGTGAACAGACAGATAAACCAGAAACATAAACAAATAAACCTGTGTACAGACAGATAAACCAGAAACATAAACAAATAAATCTGTGTATCAACAGATAAACCAGAAACATAAACAAATAAGCCTGTGAACAGACAGATAAACCAGAAACATAAACAAATAAATCTGTGTATCAACAGATAAACCAGAAACATAAACAAATAAGCCTGTGTACAGACAGACAAACCAAAAACATAAATAGTTCAAACCTGTGTATAGAGAGATAAACCAAAAAACCTAAAAGTTTAAACCTGCACACAGACAGATAAACCAGAAATATAAGCAGTTAAAACCTGTGAGGCTGTGCATAGATAGATAAACCAGAAACCTCAACAGTCAAAACCTTTGTACAGACAGATAAACCAGAAACCTAAACAGTTAAAACCTATGTACATATAAACATGTACAGATTTACCTGTCAGAACAGATACAGCATAGCTCCATACATAAATCAGAAATAAGAACAGATATATCTATATAGACAAATAAGCCTAAAACGTTTTTCTTTTTTTTTAAGTAAACAAAAGGACATTGCTAAACCTGCGTATAGACACATACATTTTTGTATATTGGGAAAATCCGCTGGATGTTTGATGCTGACAAACATGTAAATGGGAAGGAGACAGGAGATGAACCATACTGAAATGACGATCATGCTTATTAACAAATTGCTGATGTCTGCTGATTTTCTTCTGGTTTTTTTCAAGGGTAGGGCAGAAGGGGTTGGGCAGGTATTGAGGTGCAGAGGGAGCTCATGTCTCTGTTTCAAGGGAATTGATCAACACAGCATTAAAATGAGCAACACTTATAGCTAATGTTGCATTTTGATTCATGCAGATTTTTGATTATTTATTCTCTTATACTTATAGAACAGAATCTTGAATTAAAAAAAAACAAAAAACACACACACAACAACAACAAAAATTCATGGCTTTATGGGTGCATTTCTTTGGTGGTGTTTTTTGATGTGCAGTTCCAGTGTGTAATAACTGTCTCTTTCTAATGGAAGAAGATCAAGAACAGAACAGTATTATTCTTCAACAGCATTTTCCATGGCAGCTAGCAACCCACGTTGGTGTTCTGTAGAGGCTGTAGTAGAGCTCTGCCAGTGGCTCCCAGCTCATGCCCCCATCTGGGGAGTAGTCAAGCAGAACGCCCTGGTCACGCTTCACCGGCACCGTGTTGCAGCCAAACATGAAGTAGAACTGAACCAGCATGGAGGCTGTCAGGTTCAAATCCCCTGTGACCAGCATACGAGTGCAGCCCTGATGAAAGAAAGCAATATATCTGCAGGAAGGAAAAAAGCCCTGATGAAAGCAAGCAATATATCTACAGGAATGGAAAAGCCCTGATGAAAGAAAGTAATACATCTACAGGAAGGAAAGAAAGTTATCTACGCTGATGAAAGAAAGCAATATATCTACAGACTGATGAAAGAAAGTGATATATCTACAGGAAGGAAAAGGCCCTGATGACAGAAAGCAATATATCTACAGGAAGGAAAAAGCCCTGATGAAAGAAAGCAATATATCTACAGACTGATGAAAGAAATTTGATATATTTATGTACAGGAAAGAAAAAGCTCTGATGAAAGAAAGCAATATATCTACAGGAAGGAAAAAGCCCTGATGAAAGAAAGCAATATATCTACAGGAAGGAAAAAGCGCTGATGAAAGAAAGCAATATATCTACAGACTGATGAAAGAAAGTGATATATCTACAGGAAAGAAAAAGCTCTGATGAAAGAAAGCAATATATCTACAGGAAGGAAAAGGCCCTGATGAAAGAAAGCAATATATGTACAGGAATGGAAAAGCCCTGATGAAAGAAAGTAATACATCTACAGGAAGGAAAAAGCGCTGATGAAAGAAAGCAATATATCTACAGACTGATGAAAGAAAGTGATATATCTACAGGAAAGAAAAAGCTCTGATGAAAGAAAGCAATATATCTACAGGAAGGAAAAAGCCCTGATGAAAGAAAGCAACATATCTACAGGAAGGAAAAATCCCTGATGAAAGAAAGCAATATATCTACAGGAAGGAAAAGAACAGCAGCCACTTGATCTTTTTTTCCAGAAAAATAATCAATATTCTTTTCATGTGGATTTTGCAAAGAAACTGTTCCCCGTGCAAGTCTAAGCAGTAGTGTGACCTAATGTCGCAGTCATGGGCATTACCATCAAACCTGGCATCATCAAAAAAAGGCAAGTAAATGTAGAGAGAGGGAGAAGGAAGAGGCATGAAATACAATTTGTGCAAAGCAAGTCTAAAAAAGTCAATTTCTGCCCCTTTCTTGCAGTCACAGCGTAGTGCAGACTACATTGCCCCCCAGTGAATCCACTCTTCACAGTCATAGTGTCAATTACAAACCAGCCCCTGAATATAATCCAATCCTACCAGCCATCATGACAGTAACACGCTAACCCCACAGGCAAAATCCATTCCTTCAGTCACAGTTACAACCACAAACCCACCCCTGTAAAATGCATCGCATTTCCTGCAGCGAGAACCCGGCATGGCTTGGTGACCTTTCCCCCAACAACCTTGACCCAGTTTTCTTCGTCATAGCCATCTGTGAAGTCCTCTGTGAGCTGGGTGGGTCTCGGTGACACACTGATGCTGCAGTCCTGCCCCTCCCAGCCGTCATCACAACTGTCAACACACAGGACACCTTGACCATCACTAACAACTCACGCTGAATCTAACAACACTCACAGCATCTTTACCAGTCTAACTAACAACACTCACAGCATCTTTACTCGACTGACAACACTCACAGCATCTTTACCAGTCTAACAACACTCACACATCTTTACCAGTCTAACTAACAACACTCACAGCATCTTTACCAGTCTAACTAAAAAAACACTCACAGCCTATCTTTACCAGTCTAACTAACAACACTCACAGCATCTTTACTTGACTGACAACACTCACAGCATCTTTACCAGTCTAACTAACAACACTCACAGCATCTTTACTTGACTGACAACACTCACAGCATCTTTACCAGTCTAACTAACAACACTCACAGCATCTTTACTTGACTGACAACACTCACAGCATCTTTACCAGTCTAACTAACAACACTCACAGCATCTTTACTTGACTGACAACACTCACAACATCTTTACCAGTCAAACTAACAACACTCACAGCATCTTTACTCAACTAACAACACTCACAGTATCTTTACAAGACTGATAACACTCACAGTATCTTTACAAGACTGATAACACTCACAGTATCTTTAACAGACTAACAAATAGAACATCTTTACCAGACTAACAACACACAGAGTATGTTAACCAGACTAACAAACGGAACATCTTTACCAGACTAACAACACTTGGGGCATCTTTACCAGACCAGCTAAAAACACTCAGGGCATCTTTTCCAGACTAACAACTCTTAGAGCTTTACTAGACTAACAAAACTCAGAATCTTTACACTTAGAGCATTTTCACCTTGTACTCTCAGAAACAATACACAAAACACATCATCTATGAATAGTAACATATGTTGCATCTTTGCCAGACTAACACTTAAATTCTGTGGACTGCCCATGTACTTAATGATGGTCGGATCTTTACTGGAGGCTACGCTGCCCTTTGTATTAACACTTAAAATGCCTCCACACTCAAAAACAACGCTCACGGCATCTCCACAATCAATTAATTAACAGCGTTACAAACTGTTTACACCTGCAATGACCTACAACGCTTGAAAAGGATGAGAAAATCTGTATACTAGCAAAACAAACAAGCCAACAAAAGCTTTCTACTATAAAAGCAGAGTCACACAATTTTGGGCACCAGAGAGCATCGCTTCTAAAACTGCAGTGAAGGATACTTCCTGCTATTACTCAAAGAGTGAAAAATAATAAAGATAAATTGATAAAAAAAAAATTAAAGCTGAAACAAGAATGACAACTGGATCTTTACCACTAACACCAGAGATCATAATAAATAGCATTCTTTTTAACCTGTGTTTGGATCTGATAGAAAAAGCAAAAAAAAAAAAAAAAATTAAACTGATAGAAAGAAGAAAAAAATGACCAACAGACTTACATGCAAGAGGTCTGATGACAACCACCATGGCCTGAGCACAGTCCTGGGCAGTGCGCTCCGATGTAGAGGTGAGACAGGGCCCACGACTCCTTCTCTGCAAACCCTACTGCCTGCAGCCATCGGAATCGAGTCGATTTAGATCTGCATGGAAGAAAACTTTATTTATGCACATCATATGTAAATATGTGTTAAGAAGGGCATTAGACATATGCACATCATGTGCAAATATGCAGCAGAGAATACCACATATGTAGACACATTGTGTGTTCATGTGTGTCTTTTTGCACATACTGTGTACATGTGTGCGTCTTTTTAGTTTGCTCAGGGATGTGGGCAGGGTAGGGGTTGTGGCAGAAGCGTGAAGCATCATTTTGTCTGCGTTATGAAAAGTTTTTCCATGTCCAGTTTCATAAATTTCATTCAACATCCAGCACAGTTTGCAATGAACCTGGAAACACACATACTGCATGAGATAATTAAAATCTATGGTGATTATCAATCAAGGAATCAAAACTATATACATATATACATTTCAAAATAACTTGCTATGAATATAGTATAGCACTATTAACTGGCTCTGTTAGGCCCCAGCTCAATGTCGTTCAAAGCACGAATGAATGCACCAGGCATGCCAGCAGCCATACATTATAATTCTGACAGTCATAACTGAAATCTGATGTCATCGCAGCTTAATTACCTGGCTCTCTCAGGTAGCAGTACGGTGATGCGATTCCAGCCTGCGTGCAGGTCAGATGTGTAGCGACTGTCTGCATAGTAACTACTGCAGTGCAGGTTGGATGGCAGGCAAGCAGGCAGCAGCAGGCTCCAAGTCTGGCCCAGGTCCAGGGAAAATTGTAGCTCTATGTCTGAAATGATGGGAGCAAGCTTTGTTTGTAGATCTATGCTGATCAGCCTTTGTTTGTTGGTGTTTGTGGGCTTTGTTTGTTGTGTTTGTGGGCTTTGTTTGTCAGTGTTTGTGGGCTTTGTTTGTTGGTGTTTGTGGGCTTTGTTTGTCAGTGTTTGTGGGCTTTGTTTGTCAGTGTTTGTGGGCTTTGTTTGTCAGTGTTTGTGGGCTTTGTTTGGTGTTGTGGGTTGTGTTGGTGTGGGCTTTGTTTGTCAGTGTTTGTGGGCTTTGTTTGTCAGTGTTTGTGGGCTTTGTTTGTTGGTGTTGGTAGGCTTTGTTTGTCAGTGTTTGTGGGCTTTGTTTGTCAGTGTTTGTGGGCTTTGTTTGTTGGTGTTGGTAGGCTTTGTTTGTCAGTGTTTGTGGGCTTTGTTTGTCAGTGTTTGTGGGCTTTGTTTGTTGGTGTTGTGGGCTTTGTTTGTCAGTGTTTGTGGGCTTTGTTTGTCAGGTGTTTGTGGTGCTTTGTTGGTTGTTGTTGGTGGGCTTTGTTTGTCAGTGTTTTGTTTGGTGCTTTGTTTGTCAGTGTTTGTGGGCTTTGTTTGTTGGTGTTTTGGTGGCTTTGTTTGTCAGTGTTTGTGGGCTTTGTTTGTCAGTGTTTGTGGGCTTTGTTTGTTGGTGTTGTAGGCTTTGTTTGTCAGTGTTTGTGGGCTTTGTTTGTCAGTGTTTGTGGGCTTTGTTTGTTGGTGTTGGTAGGCTTTGTTTGTCAGTGTTTGTGGGCTTTGTTTGTCAGTGTTTGTGGGCTTTTGTTTGTTGGTGTTTTGTGGGCTTTGTTTGATGCTTTGTTTTGTGGGCTTTGTTTGTCAGTGTTTGTGGGCTTTGTTTGTTGGTGTTTGTGGGCTTTGTTTGTCAGTGTTTGTGGGCTTTGTTTGTCAGTGTTTGTGGGCTTTGTTTGTTGGTGTTGGTAGGCTTTGCTGTTGGTGTTTGTAGGCTTTGCTGTTGGTGTTTGTAGGCTTTCCTTGTTGGTGTTTGTAGGCTTTGTTTGTTGGTGTTTGTAGGCTTTGTTTGTTGGTGTTTGTAGGCTTTGTTTGTCAGTGTTTGTAGGCTTTGTTTGTCAGTGTTGGAAGCTTTCCTTGTTGGTGTTTGTAAGCCTTGCTGTTGGTGTTGGTAGGCTTTGCTTCTGGTGCTCGTAGGCTTTGCTTGTTGACAGGCTTTGCTGTTCATAGGCTTGGCTTTGCTTTTGGTGTTGGTAGGCTTTGTTGGTGTTGGTAGACTTTGCTTTTGATGTTGGTAGGCTTTGCTTGTTGGTGCTGGTAGGCTTTGTTTTTGGTGTTGGTATGCTTTGCTTCTTGGTGTTGGTAGGCTTTGTTTGTTGGTGTTGGTAGGCTTTGTTGTTGGTGTTGGTAGGTTTTGCTTTTGGTGGTGGTAGGCTTTGTAGGTGTTGGTAGACTTTGCTTTTGATGTTGGTAGGCTTTGTTTAGTGCTGGTAGGCTTTGTTTGTTGGTGTTGGTGTGCTTTGCTTTTTGGTGTTGGTAGGCTTTGTTTGTTGGTGTTGGTAGGCTTTGTTTGTTGGTGTTGGTAGGCTTTGCTTGTTGGCGTTGATAGTAACGGCAGACCCCAGTTGTTGGTGTTGGCATACTTTATTTGTTGGCGTTTGTAGTTGTTGTTTTTTTATATTATTATTATTATATGTTGGTGGGCTTTGCTGGCGCTGGTGGGCTTTGCTTGTTATTGTTGGTGTCCATATAAATGCCATCAGTGTTTCAGCACTGATTCACTGTTCTAATACAGTACTGTTACAAAAGATTCAGGAGAGGGGGTTGGTTGTGTTAAAAAGGAAAAGAAAAAGAAGAAGGGAGTATTACCATAGCAGTCCTCTGTAGCCTGGCAACCCATGGACAAATCAAACTGCAGAACCGTGCCTGCTGTGACACTGACGTCAGCAGAGACTGCATAACGCATCTGCTCGACACCTAAAAGGAAGAAGAAGAAAATTAGCAGAACGCCAAGAAAGAAATCATATGGCTGAAACTGCTCAATGCATCTGCTCCACATCTGTGAGCGAGCGCAGTGAGTCTGCTTGAGAGCGGAGAATAGCACTATATAAAAGCAATCGTCATCATGAAGAAAACATAAAGAAAGCAATGATACGACTACTGCAAAATGCACCTGCTCCACTCTAGAGAAGGCAAAACAGTACAAGTTCTGGACAGCAGTCAAGTCAAGCTTTCATCTCATTATTCTCAGTATGCTGCTTTGGCTTCTTTACTGGAAGAATAAACAGACACCTTCAATTCAGTCAGTTAATTCACCAAAGACAGTGAGTGGCCTGCATAGTAAAAATGCCTGCCTCATAATCAAGAGGCTGTCTTCTTTCAAGAGGCTGTCTTTTTTTCTTCTTCTGAAGTAATTCCTATAGTCACAGCAGTAATCCACAATGGGCAGTGTGCAAGATCCCCTCCTCTCCACCTCCCTATCTACACACATTACTTTCAGGTCTCTCAGATCGTCAGTTCAAGTCGTGAATTTTGTGTGAAAGGATGGTAACAATGCTAGGCTCAAAATCAAGAGGCTGCAGGTTCAAGTCAAGAATTTGGTGTGACTGGATGGTAACAGTGCTAGGCTCAAAATCAAAAGGCTGCAGGTTCAAGTCAAGAATTTGGTGTGACTGGATGGTAACAGTGCTAGGCTCAAAATCAAGAGGCTGTAGGTTCAAGTCATGTTTTGGCAGACGTTTTATTCCTTGACTAGACTGTAGGTTAAAGTCATGAATTTGGTGTGACTGGATAGCAACAGTGCTAGGCTCAAAACCAAGAAGCTGTAGTCTGGATGGCAACAGTTCTAGGCTCAATCAAGAGGCTGTAGGTTCAAGTCATCAATTTGGTGTGACTGGATGGCAACAGTTCTAGGCTCAATCAAGAGGCTGTAGGTTCAAGTCATCAATTTGGTGTGACTGGATGGCAACAGTTCTAGGCTCAATCAAGAGGCTGTAGGTTCAAGTCATCAATTTGGTGTGACTGGATGGCAACAGTTCTAGGCTCACAATCAAAAGGCTGTAGGTTCAAGTCATCAATTTGGTGTGATTGGATGGCAACAGTTCTAGGCTCACAATCAAGAGGCTGTAGGTTCAAGTCATGAATTTGGCGTGATTGGATGGTAACAGTGCTAGGCTCAAAATCAAGAAACTAGTCTGGATGGCAACAGTTCTAGGCTCACAATCAACAGGCTGTACGTTCAAGTCATGAATTTTGTGTGACTGGATGGTAACAGTGCTAGGCTCATAATGAAGAGGCTGCAAGTTCAAGTCATGTTTTGGCAGACGTTCTTTTCCTCTGCAGTGCTGAAGAGCTGCACTGTGTCAGACAATCCACACAGAACCTCCTACGTTGAGCTGCAGGATGATTAGTTACAGACAGTCCTGACAAGCTGCCAGCTCACTCTGTTTCTTTCAAGCTAGTTAGCTAGTTCTTCAACATAAACACTCCAACACCTAAACTACACAGGGTCACCTCAGGACAATCTGTTTCTCAGACATCTCACCCCACCTTCATGGTCATCTCTCCGCAACAATCTGTTTCTCAGACATCTCACCCTACCCTCATGGTCAACTCTCCATGACAATCCGTTTCTCAGACATCTCGCCCCACCTTCATGCATGGTTAACTCTCCACGACAATCTGTTTCTCAGACATCTCGCCCCACCCTCATGGTCAACTCTCCACGACAATCTGTTTCTCAGACATCTCACCCCACCCTCATGGTCAACTCTCCGCAACAATCTGTTTCTCAGACATCTCACCCCACCCTCATGGTCAACTCTCCGCGACAATCTGTTTCTCAGACATCTCACCCCACCCTCATGGTCAACTCTCCGCGACAATCTGTTTCTCAGACATCTTGCCCCACCCTCATAGTCAACTCTCCGCATTACCACTGAAGTATGTGAACCATGCTTGTATCTTACTGTTAAAGTGCAGGGCCTCCACAAGAGAGTCACACACTGTCTCCACAGTGCCGCCAGGGTACATGAGCCAGGCTGAATCTCGTGGAGCCATGGGGTCATCCTGAAGCAGCTGTTCACCATAGACGTCACCTCCAATGTAGATCTGTGAACATGGAAACACAATTGTTCAAGAGAATGGCAAGAGTTTATATCCAATTCATTCACCTTTTACAGCAAAATGGAGTAATTCTCTGTGTATTGCTTCCACACACATGAAAAAAAGGGAAAAAAGAGAATTTTGTAAGGCAGAAGACACCTTGTAACCACTGGAAACAGTTGTTGTCAATAAGCCTAAAAGGTCATCAATGTTTTGTATCCCTGACAGCACAGCTGATATATTTTGATAGATGTCTGTTTAATGTTCCAGACCAGACTGCTGAAGAAGAATATTCTATCAGCCAAAAAAACCTATTAATTGATTAATGAAACCAAATTAAGATGAACATGTTTTAATTGATTAAAGAGAGTAAGTAAATTGGTGTTTCACGCCCAGTCAAAACACCAATTTACTTACTTATTTACTCTCTTTAATCGTGAAGGTGAGCAGGAAGCAGCAAGTATGGAGAAACAAAGAAAGTGGACTTTGACTGACACTGTTAACTAAACATACAGAAGGTGATGGGGTATTGCTTCATGCTAGGTGTCAAGAGTCCAACAGGCAAACCACAATTTCCTAAAAGTGTACCTCCCTTTCTGAAGCTACAAGATCTGGAAACCTGTAGGAATAGAAACCGGCACACTGAACACTCAACTTCAACTGTGTACATGTCTGTTTCATCAGGGGGGTGGGGGGTAGGAGAAGGGAGAAGAAGCAGCATCTTCACTTTTTAGCCCAGTGACAGAATCAAAAGTCAGGTGCCAAAAGGCTGAGTAGTCTTCACTCATCCCTACCCCCTACTTTTTTTGTTTAAAACATGTTTTATTCAGGCAACGTTGTGTCACCACTCCCTCTCACTTTATCATGAGGTCTTACAGCACATCAACAATGCACACATACACAAAATATCGGCCAAAGGAGAAAATGATGGAATCAAGTTTTGCTTGTTTGTTTTCAATTTCTGGTTGAAGTCATGCTGTCTAAACACAGTCACCTGATCAACAGCCCAGTCCTCAGAATACACTCCATTGCTGGACGGCTGCCACCACCGCACCTGTGTGGCGTTGGTGCGTGCGTGTGGCGGCAGGTGAATGGAGAGGTAGCTAACGAGGTTGCTGTCAGTGTTGAAGTCGAACTGTTCCATGCTGATCCAGTGCACGCCTCCGTCGATGGAGTACTGGAGGTAGACAGGAGGTGACATACCCACTGTAAGGCCACAGCCCAGCTTGGCAAAGAACTGCACCATGCTGCAACAATCAACACAGGGGTTCAGTACACTACAGGTACACAGAAATACAATAGCCAGAAATGGATTTAAGCGTCCTGTCAACCAGACAAAAAGTACAGAGCACAGCATGAGACTACAGTGCACAACACGGGACTACAGTATGTGGATAGCTCAGTGGTTAGAGCACCAGCCTCATGATCAAAAGGTGGTGGGTTTGAGTCCTGGCAAGAGAAATAATAATAATAATAATTATTATTATTATTTCTCTTGCCAAGAAAGAAAGGCAAGAGAAACAGGAGAATTTTCTTCTCTGGGGTCGATTTTCTATATTTCAGTATCTGTTTCACCCCCATGTTACCACAGTAGCACATAAAAGATCATGGTCATTCTGCCAAAAGTGCAGGTAGCACATTACAGCTAAGCAAGAAAAATACACTGCAAAATCTTAGGGATACAACACATACCATGGGAATATGGCACACGACATGACACACAACACAGGAACACTGTGCATAGCATGGAGACACAGCACAACACAGGAACAAAGCATAGGAATGCAGCACACAATAAATGAACACAGTGACAGCACTGGAACGCAGAGCACAACACTAACAGCTATTGTTGGAACACTGAAGGTTAACAAGGAGATCTAATTTTAAAGAAACTGAGTGAGAATCAGGTAACAATGCTTATTCCGTCCTTGCCCTTGATTTCAAAATAAACTGCTGCCCCAAACTCACCTGACACGAGTGAGATCAAGGGGTGTGGTGGTTAGCTCCCTTTGCCCCGGTCGTGCATGCAGCAAGTTTGTGCCTGTGAACACCTCTCCACATTGAAGTGACCTCTGACCTCCAGCCCACACCTTCCACAACTTCTCATTCAGCTCTCGGCTGGCTAAAAATAACAAAGTTTGTGCTTTTAATGTAAATGCAAGAGCAACATTTTGAAATTACAAAGACACAACTACTCAAAACTAGCCAACTTACAAAGGGTTTGTGAGTTAGATGCAGCACTGTAATTTTTCCATAACAACAAATCAATAATAGTGTAAAAATGCAAACAAACAAAAAACTGTTACTAGAAAGAATGAAAATACAGTACATATAGATCACTAACTTTCCTTTCCTATTGAAGCAATGTTCCCCCCTGTATAAAGAAGCCTCAGAAACAACAGAAATCACAGAGGGAAAAAAAAGGGATGAAAATCATACCTCATTTTATTTCAGCCTTGATCAATTTGCTTCAGACATTTTTTAAAGTGCAATCAAACATTTCTTTTTTAAAAAAAATAAAAAAAATAAGCAATACGGATACCCAGAAATGTAAAGTGAAAAATACGGTCACCATAGTTAAAGCATACCATTACCTTTGAAGAAATCACGGAAGTGTGAAAAAGGAACAGTGAAAGTTTCAGGCAAAAAACACCTTCATCCAAAAATGCTGCATGCGAGAGAGAGAGAGAGAGAGAGAGGGGGTGGAGGGAGGGAAGGAGAGGGGGAGAGAGAGAACAGATGTAGCTTTGATTTACTGTACTTGTATTTTGAATATGAGAACCTTGCTCACATTGAGGAGAGGTGCTGATAAATGTTCATAATTATTATCATTATCATCATACATATGTTTCATGTGGCACCAGCCATGCCAGCGCTGTAAGTACACCACTTCGGTGGATTTTTTTTTTTAAACACACTATAAAAAGCTTGTCACTCAAGTAGAACCACATGCGAGTGCAGTGAAAAAATATGTATGCATTTCAGTCTTTTTGTGTCCTGTAGATACATGGGCTTAGCTCACTATCAAGAATAGGTCCAGGCGGCACATCACCACGGCGGGGAAGAACAATGTCCGCCAGGTAGAAATCTTCCTTCAGGTAAGTGGGCAGAGGGTGGTCCGGGACGCAGGTGGGCCCATAGTAACCTGCATCACACATGCAAGCCATGCCGCCCAGGCATGACCCGTGACCATTGCAGTGATCCATGCAAGCCATGCCCACGTAGACGTTGTCGATGGCCCACTCTGGAGCAAAGTCATCAGCTGGAACGTCGCCCTGGTACCAACGGAATCGCACAGATCTGTGGTAAAAACAAAGAAAAAAGAACTGAGACTGTATTACCCATCGTGACCAGAAATCTTTGTCTGGGCCACAACAAGGTTATTCATAATATACTTGAAAGTCATGGAAAACTCTCAACCTGAAAGTCTGGTAAAAACACACACACACACACACACACACACACACACACACACACACACACACACACACACACACACACACACACACACACACTGCCATCCTTCCATTCGATTATCTGCTTGCTGTAGTCCAATTTGTGCTGTGTTTTATTCTAGCACACACATGCATGTTGAAAAGGGATAGATGACAAAAAAACTGTTTCAAACACTCCTCCATCTCCCCACCTCTCAGACATGACTGTTTTCCACAGGGCATGGTGACTCAAACACACACCCATGGGAATGTATGTTGCCAAGTAGAATGGTGAAACAAACACATTGCAAAGTATATGCTTGTTCTCAAGGGGTATGGTGACTCAACACATACCAACAGATATGCTTGTTGTCAAGTGGTATGGTGACTCAAACATGTACCAATAAATATGCTTATCATCAAGGGGTATGGTGACTCAAACATGTACGAACAGATATGCTTGTTGTCAAGGTGTATGGTGACTCAAACATGTACCAACAGCTATGCTTGTTGTCAAGGTGTATGGTGACTCAAACATGTACCAACAGCTATGCTTGTTGTCAAGGTGTATGGTGACTCAAACATGTACCAACAGCTATGCTTGTTGTCAAGGTGTATGGTGACTCAAACATGTACCAACAGCTATGCTTGTTGTCAAGGTGTATGGTGACTCAAACATGTACCAACAGCTATGCTTGTTGTCAAGTGGTACAGTAACTCAGACACATACCAACAAATATGCTTGTTGTCAAGGGGTATGATGACCATGAAAAAGCTGTTTCAAACTCATCACAACAGACATCAGAATGATGAATATTGCCAAGGGGTATGGGGACTCCCACCCCACCCATAGACACTTGCATTGCCAAGGAGTATGGTGACTCGCACACCCATCCACATACACTCGTGTTGCCAAGGGGTATGGTGACTCTCACACCCACCCACATACACTCATGTTGCCAAGGGGTATGGTGACTCTCACACCCACCCACATACATTCATGTTGCCAAGGGGTATGGTGACTCTCACACCCACCCACAAACACTCGTGTTGCCAAGGGGTATGGTGACTCTCACACCCACCCACATACACTCGTGTTGCCAAGGGGTATGGTGACTCTCACACCCAACCACAGGCACTTGCGTTTACAAGGGGTTTGGTGAGCAGAGGATAAGGGGACTCTCAGACCCACCCACAGGCACTCATGTTGCCAAGGTGAGACAAACAACTACTCACATATGCCAAGGGGCATAGTGAAACAAACTTCTACTCACAAATATATGCATATTTTCAACAGGTACGACAACTCAAAATGAAATGCATACCCACAGATACACATGTTAACAAAAGGTATGGTGACTTGAATATATAAAGCATACACCCACAGATAATCATGTTATCAAGAGGTACGGTGACTTGAACATAATATGTCAACATATATGCATGTTGCAAGGGGCGTGGTGGCTGTGCCACAAAGCAGTTTGAAACACATACCCACAGACATGCATGTTGTCAAGGGGAATGATGATTCGTCGCCAGAATGCCGTTGTACCACCATAGTACAGGGTTGGTGGCAAAGTTGTGTCGAAGCAGCGAGCCAGGTTTGTCAGGGCGCAGTTAGGCACCACCAGCGACCACGTGTTGCCGCCATCTGCCGTGTACTCAAGTCTCACTGGGTACTTGTCTGTGGGCTCAGTGCCACATCCTACGTTGATCTGAAAGACGCATCACACAGTGGTGTGAAGTTTAAGGTTACATGTTGGTGAGACAGTTATGCAAACTGGTTGTATCGCTCTCAAGCAGCAGAAGGAGGATAGTCATGGACACATGTAGAGGTGGTTGTGATCAGTTCTGTGTTGATGTTACAATGCTGTTGAAATTGTATTCACACACACACACACACACACACACACACACACACACACACACACACACACACACACACACCACACACACATGTACACACACATAGTACACTACACACATGCACACACGTAGTACACTACACACATGCACACACACATCCACTACACACACACACAACACACAACACACACACACACAACACACACACACACACACACAACATACACACTACACACACACACACACACACACACACACACACACACACACACACACACACACACACACACACACACACACACACACACACATCACATCACACACACACACACACACACACACACACACACACCACACACACACACACACACACACACACACTGACTGACTGACACACACACACACACACACACACACACACACACACACACACACACACACACACACACACATCAAACTGGAGCACAGCCATAGGTCCAATGTCCAGGTCTCGCGTTGTTACAGACACTTCTCCACCATCAATGCGTCGAAACACTAGTGCTGATCCTCCTGATGACAGTGTGTCCTCTCTGCAAATAGATATTATCCACTTGGTGTGACACCCACTAAAAATATATGATGATGATGATGATAATAACTGCCACATAATGTGCACAATTATCCATGGTCATGACGCAAATGCTCATGAATTTTTTATTAAATCAGTTTACAGAACAAAAAATACTATTTCAGTTCTTTCAAACTGCAGCAAGAGCAATGCTTGGCCATTAAAAAAACAAAATCAACAAAAGCTTTGAAAACTTTCCAAAGCACATACACATGAACAAAAAAATCAAACGAGAGAGAGAGAGAGAGAGAGAGAGAGAGAGAGAGAGAGAGAGAGAGAGAGAGAGAGAGGAGAGAGAGAATCTGACAACTTGTGAAGAGTGTACCTTCTTTTAAAGGTGCAATACTCATCAATCTGCCCGTTGTTGATGAACAGCCAGGGTGAGGGAACTACCTCCACCTCAAAGTCATCCATCAAACTGCCGGGATTCATGGACATGGCCCCAATGAACAGGTTGTCTATCGCCCATGCTGCCTTCATCTCACCTGCAGAAAACAAACACACGTTGAAGATGATCGACAGTACGCCAGCTGCCTATACAGTCTTGATTTCACCGGCAGTCAGCAATTTTTCAAAACATATTTCGTTTGTGGTTGTAGAGACTTCATCATCCCACTGGTAATTTCTCCCATTGGAAATCTGAGTCACTATTCCCAGGCAAAACTGAGTGTGACAGTCGTTGTAACTGAACCCGAATGAAACAAGAGTTACAGACCTTGTCAGGATGGAAAGGTGAATCCAGAGTGGAGATGAAAATGATGTTTCAAATCACAGATTCTACAGTTTTGGGTGGGTGGGGAATGAAGAGTGGCATGACTGGAGATGAGATTTGAAGCCTCAGGATGGGTCTGAAGTGAAAAATGACTGAAGAAGGGAGATTTGAAAACCTGAGGCTAGGTCTTAAGAGGGGAGATCTGAAAACCCCAGGCTGGGTCTGAAGTGAGGAATGAATGAAGTGGGGAGATTTGAAAACTTGAGGCAGGACCTGAAGCAAGGAGTGACTGAAGAGGGAAGATTTTTTAACTGAAAACCTAAGGCTAGGTCTTACTCTTAAGTGGGGGATGACTAAAAAAAAAAAAAAAAAAAGAGAGATCTGAACACCTGAGGCTAGGTAAGGTCTGTGAACACCTGAGCATGCAATGAAATTACCTTACAGAGAATCTGCTAGAAGCAACAAACCCAGAGCACACCTAAAAGTGTGTTTTTGTTTGTTTTTGCAGTGATGTATATTGACTACTCCATGTGCTTCAATCCGTACTTGTTCCACTTCTTACCTCCATTCTTGGGCTGCCAGAAGCGGAAGCGTGTTGCGTTAGTGAGAGCCATCATGGGCAGGGGTACGGAGAAAAACCTGCCACCAAGAGTACACAACAAAGCAATCACACAACTAGGCACGAATACACATGAACTAACTGACCTGACTAGTAAAAAGATTGTTTCTAGCTCACTCTGACTGTATGCAGCTCAGTAATATATGCAAAACCCAATAATAATGAATACCATATCGTGTCGACTACCTCTTCCCCAACCATGTCGCTATCTTGCGTGTTTTTTTTACTGCCTTGTTTAAGTTTTGCAGGGGATAGCGCGAACGCAGTCCCCCTCACCAAAAAATTACGCACTCGAGTCACCTGCATTTGAGGCGATCGCAGGGGTCAGCCCGCCCGGAGTGCAATGGACAGGCCTCGCCCTGGGAGAACCCCCTTGTTGATCAGGGTATCTCCCGTGCCAGGTAAGTATGCTTACGCATGGTGTAAGTGGGAACCCGGCCCAACTTGGAATCTTAAAATCCAGTCATGTGCACTCCGACTCCCAAATAAACTCTCCGAAAATTAATGCAGAATAAAAAACGTGTCCCCTCTTGTTTTACTGACCCTTTACTATATTAAAGGTCTTTTGTTGACTACTTTATAACGACTGTAAAACTGTAACGACACAGAAACGAAAAGAAAAAAAGAAAAAGAAATCCACTTGGTTATGCGACAAAAACTATTTTTTGACACAAGCAAAGCCAGCCCTGCATTTTCGAACAAGAACAAGAATCTAAAATGCGAACTGCAAAATGTTTAATAATTACAACAAACCCTGGTAAACTTTTGGTAACGGATTAAAAATCACGAAGACAGATAAAATGGGGGGGGGGGGGGGGGGGGAATTGATGAGTGTGGGAATCTTTTACCTTTCGTTTTCAGCTATTAAAGGAACAATAACTTGAGCCTCAGCTTCCATTCAAAAATAACTCAAGTGCTTGGAACAGGTGAAAAGAACATCATCTGCATAAAAAATAAATTGAAAAAAGATTGAAAAAAAAAAAAAAAAAAAAGGAGAAAAAAAGTGAGACTGAAAGTATTGTTGATTCAGTATTGGTTTTTTTCAATTGTAAGCACCACAGACGCTTTTTTCACATGCCCTTTCCCTGTTGTGCACTCTGATGCCACCAAAGTGTGTTTGACATCTCAGGCAGAACCCCAGAAGCTCTCAGTTTGGAAACAGGTCACAGAAGAATTACATAATTGTGACTTGCACAATTTTCTGTTCTTTGTCCCATAGCACTGTTGTTGACAAGTGTGAGCACGCCATGCTTTACAAGGTCAAGATATAAAAGCTCAAAAATATCCAAACAATACTGTTGTATTCCTCACACGCCAGCATGTACACACGTTTTGTGTTCTGAGTGTTGTTCTCTGAGAAAATTTCACACAAGCCGACTTGCTGTCACGTGTACTTGCCTGCTCAAAATTCTAGGAGCACTAAAATTTGCATCAGTACGACTGCCTTACATTTTGAACTCAACAAAGAAAGTACATGTTTAATACAAATTTTGTATTAAACTATCTAATGACGACTGCCCTGTTTAATTTTTGCAGGGGATAGCGCGAACGCAGTCCCCCTCACCAAAAAATTACGCACTCGAGTCACCTGCATTTGAGGCGATCGCAGGGGTCAGCCCGCCCGGAGTGCAATGGACAGGCCTCGCCCTGGGAGAACCCCCTTGTTGATCAGGGTATCTCCCGTGCCAGGTAAGTATGCTTACGCATGGTATAAGTGGGAACCCGGCCCAACTTGGAATCTTAAAATCCAGTCATGTCCATGCCGACTCCCAAATAAACCCTCTGAAAATTAACAAAGAATGCAGAAGTCTACCCTGTTTTGTTTACTGCGCCTTTACTATATTATAAGTCTTTTGTTGACTATTTTATGATGAGTAGAAACTGCCACGACACGGAAACGAAAAAGAAAGAAGCAAAATCAATCAAACCTAGTTATGAGACCAAAACTATTTTTAGACAGAAGCAAAGCTAGCCCTGCATTTTCGAACAAGAATCCAAAAGGGGGGAGAACTGCAAAAACAATAAATAATTAGAAACAAAAGGTTTGTGATGGTGTGTGATAATCAAAACATGAAGAAGAAAAAATTAAGTTTGTTAAATTAAGAGTTAAATTTTTTTTACAAAAGAAAAAGAAAAACAATGATCACAGGGAATTGTTTTGTGTTACTTTTTAAACAAAAGGAACTAGATTTCTAGATTTCACCGAGTTGAAAACTCCTCAAGTGCTTAGAACAGGTGAAGAAGAAAATAATCCCCTATAAAAAAATATAAAAAATGGTGACTCAAAGTATCATTAAATTAATTTAATGCCGATTCTATAAGTTGTCACTGTCACTGATGCTTTTTTATATATATGCTCTTTTCCCTGTTGTGCACTTTGGTGCTACCAATGAGTCTTTGACATCACAGATAAACACCACAAGCTCTGGGTTTATACAGGTCATGGAAGAAAGACAGATTTTTTATTTTGCCACTGATTTTTAAAAAGAGAAAGAAGAAGGAAACTGATCTCCGTGGAGTGAACTTTTGATGACCTATTGCAGTGTTCTAAAAAAGGTTTTCAGCTTAAATGCTGACATTCTGTCCTCATGCAAATTATTGGTCATGGAAGAAAGACACATCTTTCATTTTGCCACTTTTTTTTTTTAAAGCAGACAGAAATTTATCTCTGTGGAGTGAACTTTTGATGACCAACTGCAGTGTTCTAGAAAAGGTTTTCAGCTTAAATGCTGACATTCTGTCCTAATGCAAATTATGCTGCAGTATCTCTCAAGCTAAAACTGTTTGCGGCAATGTTGATTACAGCTACATCAGTCCCTGTGAAGCAATTAATATGCGAAAACAAGTTAGCTGCAGCTAGGTTTTAAAACTGTACAAATATGGGCCTGAATAGTTTTAACTCAAAATGATGACAATAACACAAATATGCCAGCTGCAATAGGTGATCTGCTTCTTCCAATATTGTGTCCAACTTCAACATTCTGAAGACTCTTGACACTGTTAGTGCATGCTTTAGTGATGATGTTGTGTACAGAAATGAGAGACAAGAACAGCTGTGCTCAAATCAAAAAGATCCGACTGGTGGGAAGACTGTAACAAAATTGTGGGTTTAAATCGCTGAGTCATTCACATGGCCAATATCTTGCTAGATGCCAGAATGTTTTTTGAACAGTCTTCATGCTAATAAAAATTAGTGTCAACTCCATGCCAAATCAGCAATGTGATCTACAGCCAGTCAAGTAGTGTTCAAAGGTCAAGCGCATAGATTTATCTTACCTCACTCCCTCAGTGTCAGGGTAATGTATTTCCTTCAGCAAACTCCAAGAAATTCCTCCATTAGTGGAATACTGCATCAGAACACTGTGGTCACGTGGCCAAGTACCCAAACCCTTGTCCCCAGTGTCTGAGGTTCTAGCCTTGCTTCCCAGAGTAAGGCCCTTCTCCAACACACCAAAACTGTGGGTTGATGCATCATGGCAGCCATACTTGAAGTAGAATTCAGCTGTCGTCAGCATGGAAGTGTCAATGTCCTCTGTCACGGCAAGACGGACGTGATCCTGACAAAAATTGGCAGAACAATTCAAAAACTTTATATTGTTTTGGGCTGTCAAGCGCTTTGCTTATTTGCTTCTGTTTGACTTTTAATTATTATTGTTACTTAACATTTGCCTTCAGACAGTCTTATATACAGCTGAAGTGTGTGCGTGCGGGTGTGTGCACGTGCCTGTGTGCAAGTGTGTGTGCACCCTCAAAAAAGTGAACGCACAGAATTAATAACTTGCTCAATGGAAATATTTAACTACTCACAGTTTGAAATAATTAAATACCTATACATGTGGGTCAGGGCTAGGTAGACTGAGTATAACAGAGTACAACAGTCTTTCGGCTCTCATTGAACTCTGAATAATATTGCTTCACACCTTGTGAAAAACTAGAGCATTGCCACTGACGAGATGACCACACATGTCCGAGGTGTCTCCGCCATAGACCTCTCTCCACTTGGTGCCATCAGGCTCATCATTGTTGAAGTTGTCATGGAGCTCCATTGGCAAGGGTTTGCCCGGAACGCAGAATGGGCCAGTGAACCCTGGGTCACACCTGTTGATGATAGTCATCTTGTTGTATTCTGTACACTTAAACTGCAACAGTCATGCTCCATCCAGGCTACTAAATAATTCTCAGCACTGATGGAATTTCTACATATTTTTTCTCTCCCAAAGACAGCATATTTCTGCTGCCACAAGATCCTTAACATTTAGACACCTATTACTACCCAAAACCTCAAGTTTGTTTTTATTTTTGGCTCATCTGAAGCACCATTTCTAGTTGCTTTTGTTTTCTCTGATAAAACTCCAAGTTTGCCCAGTGCTGGGTAAAATGTTGCACATGCAACTTTTTGTTTTTTTTGGTAAATCAAAGAAACATTTGTGGGGGAAGTGAAGAAGACAGAGTAAGTCACAGTCTGCATAGACTATCAGAGGTACAGCTACCAGTTACAGAACTAAATTAGAGTTTAGGTATATGTCTCATCATATGTATAGACATATATAACAGGCAAATCTCAGGTGAGACAAGGTGTGGCTGTACCTACACACAGGTGTGGTTCTGACAGTATCCATGACCGGAGCACAGCCACGGACATCCATCACCAAGGTAGACGTTGTCTAAAGCCCATACAGTGCCACGAGGGTGTGACGTCTGCTGTAACCAGCGGAACCGAGTTGTAGTTGATCTGAAAACAAAGCCACACAAAGCACATTGATGTATTGTCCAGAGCCTGCACTTTTTTTTTCTTTTTTTTAAATTAGCCTTAGACATACAAATAATATCTTACAATACAAAAACATTAAAATCACACACACAGTGATCAACATGACAAAATGAGGGAGAAGGGAAGAAAACACACACATACACCCCAAAACAAAACAAACAAACAAAAAACAGCAACAACAACAAAAAGGGAAAGGAGATGTGATAAAATGTGTACTTAATTCAAAAAAGATACTAATAAAGTACTGCAGAATTGTCATTTGTACATCTCCCACCATTATGCACTGTTTTATTTTTATTTTTTATTGTTCTAAGGCTTCATCAAAAAGTGATGCCCCCTCCCCTATGCATCCCTACTCTGCCTCTTACAAATTTAATGCAACTTTACATACAGTGAACTGACACATAAGATGCACCCCAAAGCTAAAAGAAGGTGATAGGACACAGAGGAAGGAAGCAAACAATGTAACAGGAAGAATAGAAGGCACTGAATGACAAATACACACAAAGTGTTAAGTACTGTTATCAACTTGCACAGCAAAGGTGGCAAGTAGACTGTGACACAAATGTGGTGTAACTGTGTTTGTCCATGCTTTCATCCAACCGAGGTGATAACAAGTCAAGCAAACAGCAATGTGACTATAGTGTTGTCTGTCTTCTTGGACTGTACGAGCTGGAAAGTATACAGTGTTGTGAGTGTGGTACTCTTTATCAAAGTAAACATGGCACTCTTTATCAAAGTAAACATGGCACTTAACGTCCACAGAAACCATAAGGCTAACTACTCTTTACCTATTCACACAGCCAATGTGGTATAGGTAGACTGCATTGCATTCTGGTCAACACGCTTTTCTCCACCAAGTACTATCAAACTTTTCGGACACTGTGTGTGGGGCAGTAAGTGACAAGAAAGATGTTAAATTAAGTGTTGCAATGTATTTGCTTCAATAAAATTAAGTGGAGTTTCATTCTTCATATATAATTCTGTACATTTTTCAACCCTATTACTTTGTCAACAAACAAGGGAATTAATTAGCACTGAAAAGACATCACACAAACACAACAACAAAGACCTGAGTCGCCTACAGTAACTCTCACCTGGCATGCAAGTAAATACAAGGTATATAAACTCCACCAGAGATGCATCCTATTTTTTGGGGGGTATTTTGCACTGCAGGTTCCTGTTACACGCAGGTGCTTTATAAACATTCCTTTATGTTACATTACTGCAGGTGTGATCCTGTCCATCTACTCACACAGCCCCAGGTGGTAAGTAGACGGTGATGCGAGTCCAGTTGGAGTGCTGGTCAGACAGATAGTTGCTGCTGAAGTGGTAGCCAGTGCATTGGAAGTTGGGTGGCTGGCACTCGGACACCACCGGGTGCCACGTCTTCCCCATGTTGACTGAGAACTCAAGCTTGACGGAGAAGAGGGTGCCGTGGAGCGAGCCGCAGCCCATGGCGATATCAAACTGGAGAAAGGTGGACGGGGTGATGTGATAATCCCACGTTTCTGCGTACCTCATACCTGTGGGTGAAATATATCCCCACACCTGTCAGTGAATTGTATCTAAAAATTATCTCATATATGCGGGTGAATTACATCCCATACCTGTATGCAAAGCATACCTCATTTAGTCTGTGAGTTATACCTCATACCTGCGGACATAAGCTTTCCAGTACCATATGCCTGTGGGTGAAACATACCTCCTACATGTGAGTGAATCATACCTCAGACCTGTGAGAGAAAAATATCTCATACCTGTGAGTGAATACCTCACACCTGCATGTAAAACAAATCTCACACCTCTGGAATCAACAAAACTAATACATGTAATAAACCTTACTCCTATTGGCCCAAAAATTGGAGAGAAAAAAAAGAAAAAAAAGAAATTGTCATAGCTCAAACATGTGGGTGAGCAATAGAAAAGAACTAACACTGTATAAAAGAAAAATTATTTGAAACATGACTTGTCACATTACTAGAAAGGTGACAGATGATGGCAAAGAACACTGCAATCTATTTTTATTCTCAACACATAATATTCCTTTTCTGGATTTGCTAATGATTGTTATACATGGGGTTTTCTTCTTAAGTGAACAACTGATATACATACATTAAATACATGATAGATATACAACTGGTTTTTAACACCCAGTCAATGATGATGGTTATACCAGGGCAATATTAAACACATACTTTTTTTTACCAGAAGCTTATTTAGGTTGGATAGACTACTTTAAACAGTGGGTTTTTTATATTATTATTCCCGTATATAAATTGCTAGACATTGCCAACTCTCCCAAAGTCTAACAACACTGGCATTCATGCATCTGCACCTTTCAAGCCATAAGCACTGACCACTGTTGGTAGAGAATTCCAGAGCATGGCCCTTGGAGTTACAGGTGATTCTAGGCACAGCTGTGTCAGCCAGGAACCAGGTGAAAGGGTTGGGGCTGGAGCCACTGAAGTCGTCTTGGAAACCAAAGGCACTTGTGTCGTTCACACCGACGATCACACTGTCTATTGCCCAACCTCCTCGAGGCATGCCTGAAACAATTAGCAAACATTCAGTGACATGAACTCTAAGACCCTTCGTAGCTGAAACAACTAGAAGTAAACTCTAATGCCTTTGTAGCAGAAATGGTTAGCAAACTCTAATACTTTTCTTAGCTGAAACAGCTAGTAAACATTCAGAGAAGCGAGACAGCCCTTGCTGGTAAACTCTTCATAGGACTGTTGGGTTCTTGTGGAAGAAATTGCCCTGTCACTACAGACTCTTTGGCATGCACAACCAAAACAACAACAATAACAAAAACATAATCAGTGTGTCTTGCAATATCGTGCAGTTTTAAAATGATCTGTAATCTTGCTGCCATGGTAACAATAGCAGAGTAAAGTGACAGATACCTCCAAGACCAAGAGGCTGCCACCAGCGGAAAATCGTTGCATTGGTCTTTGCATCAGGAGGCAGCTCCACGGTGACTGTCTCAGTTGTCTCCCCGCCTATCTGCGGCTCAATGACCTTGAGCAGGTGCCAAGTGATTTCATTATCAGTGGAAAAGTCAACGATGACGCCCTCATTGCGTTGATTGGGCAAACGACAGGTGGCGCTGTGATCTGTGCTGCCGATCTTGATGACAAACTCCAGCATCCTGTTGACACAGTAAGAAATGGAGAAGGAAAAAAAAAGAATCATGATCTGTAGCTTATGGAACATGAACTAGCATGAAGTGTGGTTCATCTGCATGTCATAAAGCACTTTATTCATGTTCTAAATGAATAAATGACAGCTCACAATCCTGATTAACTTGCCTAGCGATTCAGCAACCACCTGCACCAAATTCAGGCCACCTTACCTGTAAATAACAAAGAGCAGTGCTACCCAGTCCTAACAGTGTTTGTAGTGCTTTAATGTCTATCCATCACAGTGTAATGAGAAATTCCTGCTAATTTTGCCAAGGCAGCTGGATGAAACCACAATATTCTCTTCTGCTGATATCTAAAGCGTTTCATCGCTAAATAAGCCCAAAGCGCCGTAGGGCAGGAAGCTGACTGAAGTCCGCTGCCAAAAGGCATTACTTAGTGTGTGGTTGCTGCCCTACTAACATTACTCAAAGAAGTATGTTTAACGTTCTGTAATCATATCAATGAGACTTGATCTTCTTATGGTTGAAATGAAAGTACAGATGAGTGAACCTTTACCTAAGTAATGGGGGAACAAACCAGAGTACCTGTTCCCCCCCCCCCCCCCCCCCCACCACCAACAGCCAGTCCAAAAATTGGTATCATTCCTTATGAGGATTAAACCGTTACCATCCAGCATTTGTGATAAGTCCACTTGGTCAGGACTTGGTGATAAGTCACCTTGGTGAGAATGTGCCAGCTCTAACTAGCTGAGTTACTGACCACCACCATCAGGAACTCACAATCCCCCCTGGATCTATTCCTGCAAAGTAAACCTCTGTATCATAGCGGCAGCATCTCACCTCCTTTCACTTGTGTCCAGAGGCACCAACCAACTGATCTATTGGCTATTGCCATCAGGAACTCACAATCCCCCCTGGATCTATTCCTGCAAAGTAAACCTCTGTATCATAGCGGCAGCATCTCACCTCCTTTCACTTGTGTCCAGAAGTGCCAACCAGCTGATCTATTGGCTACTGCCATCAGGAACTCACAATCCCCCCTGGATCTATTCCTGCAAAGTAAACCTCTGTATCATAGCGGCAGCATCTCACCTCCTTTCACTTGTGACCAGAAGTGCCAACCAATTGATCTATTGGCTACTGCCATCAGGAACTCACAATCCCCCCTGGATCTATTCCTGCAAAGTAAACCTCTGTATCATAGTGGCAGCATCTCACCTCCTTTCACTCGTGTCCAGAGGCGCCAACCAACTGACCTATTGGCTGCTGCCATCAGGAACTCACAATCCCCCCTGAATCTATTCCCGCAAAGTAAACCTCTGTATCATAGCGGCAGCATCTCACCTCCTTTCGCTCGTGTCCAGAGGCACAGTAACAGCTTCCCGCGTCCCAGCTCCATCAAAGTACAGCGAGTTTCCAAAGTCCACAATCCCACAGCCAGGCCCCAGGTACCCCCCGAGGACACGCCGCCAGTATTCCGTGGGCATGTTGCGGTTGTCAAACCTGTCCAGCATCCCTAGCGGACTGGGGTCATCTGACTGCAACTGGCAGTGAGGGTCTGAAACATGTACGCGATATGTACCTGTGAACCTGTGAAAGGTGCACCTCTCTCAGGAGGCCAACCTCAGGTCCAAATAATCCTGGTCGTTGTGACCAAGCCAGGATAAAGCCAGGACAAACACAGGACCTGGTGTAAACCTCCAGGCAATGAATGTGAGGCACCTTTCTCAGTCAACCACGATTCTCTCGCCCTTTATAGGTCAGTAACGTATAATTTTTAGAGTTCTAATTGCTCAGGGGTCTTGATTGGGGCTTGGGTTGGACAGGTGAATGGTTCATACAGATAGTCAGTCAAGGACCAAGGGTGGGGTTGGACAAGTGAATGGTTCATACAGACAGTCAGTCAAGGACCAGGGCTGGGGTTGGACAGGTGAATGGTTCATACAGGCGGTCAGTCAAGGACCAGGGGTAGGGGTGGACAGGTGAATGGTTCACACTGATGGTCAGTCAACTAAAGTAGGTTGGGCTCTGCCTTCAGAGTAAAAAACACACTGTTTTTCATACAAACTTTCTATAAAGAATTGTCACTTACGGAGCATCAGGAGATCACAAAGACACGGGGAAGAGACGGAGATAGAGGGTTGGGATTCAAATCCACAACCCTTCAAAACTGAGGCAAGTACATCTCTTACCATGTGAAAAGTTTCCAGCTCCTGTTTCGTCACAGTAACACTGTCCAGTTTTGCACACGCCTCGACGATGGCAGTTGTAAGGGCAGGGAGGGCCTACGTAGACATCATCCAATGAAAAGCTGTGTGGCATTCCACCTGGCTGCCACCACCTGAGAATCACTGGGCTGGAAAAAGATAGGACACCAGGGAATGCCAGAAAGAGGAGTGAAGGACTGTTGCTGCTGCCAGTGAAAGGGAATGAACGTTTTAATGAAACGTGTGTTGGCTAGAAATGTACTGACCTTTTCCAACATGATTCATACGGTTGTACTTTCTACAGTGAAGCACTTTTTTTCAATTCAAAAATGTTTTACCACTGATGCTCCACATGCAACTCACTGCAAAATGATGTTCCACTAAATAAAATGGAGAAAAAAAATCACTGCCTAATGATGCTTCACAAGCAAGTCACTGTACAATAATGCTCCACAAAACAAAACAAAAAATCACTGCAATAATGATGCTCCACACACAACTCACTGCATAACGATACTCCACACAAAAATCACTGCATAATGATGCTCCAAGAACAACACTGCATAATGACGCTCCACATACAACTCACTACATAATGATGCTCCAGAAACAACTCACCAAAGAGCAATGCTTCACAAACAATGCAATGTAGAGTGATGCTCCACGAATGATAGCTGTATAGTGGTGCTCCACAAACTGGCTGCACAGCAATCTCCACAAACAACTCACTGTATGGTGATGCTCCACATACAGCTCACTGCATGATACCACACAAACGACTCACTACACAGCAATGCTCCACAAACAACTCACTGCACGGCCATGTGCTGATCCACGGGGATGACAACCAGCGTCCAGACGCCATGTGTCCCAGTGTAGAAGATGGAGCCCTCCGTGCGGTGCCCATTACAGTCCTGGTAGCACGGTTCTTCCACAAGGTGCCAGCTGTGGCCGTCGTCGTGGCTGAACTGAAGCATGACTGGGTGGTCCCAGCGGAACTGCTTTCCACAGCCCACGTTGATCTATGGAGTGAAAGGGGGTAGCAGGCTTCAACGTTTCTGGCCATATGGCGCTTAGAGTTCATCCCCAGATGAGGCATGTAAGAGTATTCATTATTAATATTTAATAATAATTAACCAGCCATTATTATTAATATTATTATGTAGTGATAGTAGTACTAGTTGGTGTAGGAACATTTTCTTCCAAAACTCATGGAGACAGCTCTCCCCCTCCATCTCCTGTCCTCCTCCACCACCATCGCCACCCCTCCCACCACCACTGTCCTCACATAAACACATAAAAAGGTGTAATAAATGAAATTCAACCAGAGAGCTGGTTTGGCCTAGCGGTAAGGCAGTAGGCTGGTAAGCGGAAGGACCTTGGTTCGATACCGCTTTGGTTCTCCTTTCTCTTCAAAAATTGTGGTCTGTGGACACTGTCTTGTGACTTTGTCCCTCACAATTAATGAAACATTAAAATGGCTCTCATCGCTGCCCATCTTAATGCAGGTCATTCTGGAGGTGACAGTGTAGCGATAGGTATATACTCTCCCTTTCCCCCCACCTCCATACCCCCTTCCCCCCATTCCGCCCGTCCCTAATAAGCCTTATGGTTTCTGTGGACGTTAAGCACCATGTTTACTTACTTACTTACCTAAATTCAACCTGGCAAGAAGAAAAAAAGGAGAGAGAGAGACAGACAGACAGACAGCCATCAGACAGAGACAGATACAGACAGAGACAAAGAGACATTAAAACTACACAACAAAACTCAAAATGTACATTATTGCTTATTTCCTTTCTTGTAATTAAATTTGAATTCAGTTCAAAAATAATTTAGTCTGTCCAGGCATATATATTTTTTGTAATGAAGGGGGAAAATCATGAAGAATAATGTGTAATTGTGTATGAAACTTTGCAAGTTATTGTGTAAGCATCATATCAGACCTTAATTAAACTGAATCAACACACAAGGGAGTTAATTAGTACTCAAAAGACGTCACACAAGTACAGCAACAAAGACCTGAATCACCTGTGGTAACTCTCACCTGGCATGCGAGTAAATACAAGGTACATAAACTCCACCAGAGGTGCACCCACGTATATTTTTTCTTAATTAAACTGGTTGATTCCCAGCTTAGATATTTCTTCCAGTCACACAGTCATCATAAACCTAGACTTAAGTTCAAAAGCACCCAGTCACTCAAATGTTCTTGCTGACCGTAAACAACTCTTACCTTAAATTGTATCACATCCCCAGGTGAAAGGTCAAGGTCCTTGGAGATGATGTACTTGTCGCTGAACTGGTTGCCAACGATGAGTGAAGGACTGTAGGATTGACAGTACTTGCCGATGACCCCCTCCGTCACTGTGCGCCACTGGCCTGACTCGAGAGGCTCCGTCACCGACTGCAACAAGCGTAACAACAAGTACCCAGTAGTAGGGAAAACAGACAGCATCGTTCCTGTTTTTTTCTGCACATTTTTTTTTTTAATTTATCAAAATCAACAAACAAGGGAGTTAATTAGCACTTGAAATACATAACACAACTGAGTACAACAACAAAGACCTGAGTCACCTACAGTAACTCTCACCTGGCATGAATGTAAATACAAGGTACATAAACTCCACCAGAGGTACACCCTTTTGATTTATTTATCACTTCCTTAATCCACTGAGGGAAGTTCAAGTAGCCTTGCATGGGTGTAAGGAACATAAAGGAACTGCAAGAGCAGTGCTATTCAATCCCAGCTGTGTGCTGTATGTTAAAGAAACCAGTTAGCCTTCTGAAAACATGCCTGGTCCAAGAAATCCAATCTTTTTCCAACAGGTAAAGGAGATCAAAATGAAAACTTCAAACTGAGGATTTTGTTTTAAAATTCCCTGTTGATTTTGTTTTCAACTTCCCACAATTATGCGGTGACCAAATACAGCCATGAGGTAAGTGACCAAATACTTACCAGTATCTTAAGTATCAAGCAATGACCAAATGCAGCAATAAGGTAATGACCAAATATTCACCACTATCATAAATATCAAGCAATGACCAAATACAGCAACAGTGGTAATGACCACATACTCACCACTATCATAAGTATCAAGTAATGATCAAATACAGCAATAAGGTAATGGCCAAATACTCACCACTGTCATATCAAGCAATGACCAAATACAGCAATAGTGGTAATGACCAAATACTCACCACTATCATAAGTATCAAGCACTGACCAAATACAGCAATAGTGGTTATGACTAAATATTCACCACTGTCATAAGTCCCAAGCAATGACCAAATACAGCAATAGTGGTAATGACCACATACTCACCACTATGATAAATATAAAGCAATGACCAAATACACCAATAAGGTAATGACAAAATACTCACCGCTATCAAGCAATGACCAAATACACACATGAGATAATGACCATATATCACTGTCAAGCACTGATCAAATATTCAAAATTATTAAATAATAACCAAACACTCATAGCTATGAGGCAAGAACCCAATTTAAAAATCATCTTACATCAAAGTCATCATGCAGGGTGTCAAGGTGTTCGTATTGTCCAATCAAAACCTCATCAATGGCCCACTGGTCGTGCCCATGTCCATTGTGCGATGGCTGCCACCAGCGAAACCGTGTGGCTTCTGTTTTGGCCTCGCTGGGTAGGTCCAAGTGCACAAATCTGTCAGTTTTGTAAAATAAAATAAAATATATATATATAAAAATCCACATCAGCCAGTGCATACATAAAATGATAGTAAAACAGTGGTTGTACTAGTATCTGCAATCTGATTATTTACTAGGGGAGAAAACTCTGTTGAAAGTCTAAGCATGCACTTAAAGACCCTTCCCACTTTATGCCCTTTCCATTCTGGTCCCTCCCATTCGAAGCCCTTCCAACCCCAGGCTCATTTCATTCCTGGCCCCTCCCACCCAAAGCATAGCTTTCTCTCTAGGCCCCTTCCATTCCAGGTCCCTCCTGCTCCTGGTCCCTCCCATCCAAAGCATAGCTTCCTCTCTACACCCTTTCCATTCCAGGCCACTCCCACTCAAGTCCCTTTCTCCCCCAGGCCCCTCCCACTCAAGGCCCTTCCTACCCAAGGCACCTCCCTCTCAAGGCCCTTCCTACCCCAGGCACCTCCCACTCAAGGCCCTTCCTACCCCAGGCACCTCCCACTCAAGGCCCTTCCTACCCCAGGCACCTCCCCCTCAAGGCCCTTCCTACCCAAGGCACCTCCCTCTCAAGGCCCTTCCTACCCCAGGCACCTCCCCCTCAAGGCCCTTCCTACCCAAGGCACCTCGCTCTCAAGGCCCTTCCTACCCCAGGCACCTCCCCCTCAAGGCCCTTCCTACCCAAGGCACCTCGCTCTCAAGGCCCTTCCTACCCCAGGCACCTCCCCCTCAAGGCCTTTCCTACCCAAGGCACCTCCCTCTCAAGGCCCTTTCTCCCCCAGGCCCCTCCCGCTCAAGGCCCTTCCTACCCCAGGCACCTCCCCCTCAAGGCCCTTCCTACCCAAGGCACCTCGCTCTCAAGGCCCTTCCTACCCCAGGCACCTCCCACTCCACTGCAGGCCCCTCCCATTCCAGCTTGAGTCAAATGACCTGGGCTGTCGATACTCCAGGTGGTTCATTTCCTGCAGCAGGTTCCAGCTGATGCCCCCATCGGTGGAAAACTGCAACAGCACTGACTCTGCTCGCTCCTCGGCCCCCCTGCAGGCCTCGTCCTGCCCACCTGCGATGCGCAGGTAAAACTGCAGGTAGTCCTTGTGCAGCAAGTTGAGGTCCTTCGTCTGGAGTTCTCGGACACCGTCCTGTGGATGAAGTGAATGATCAACAAGTACTTCAACCGTCAATGTATCATGTTTCTAATGCTGTGCTGCTTGGAAATGTAGGAACACACATAGGGACTGTAGCTCAGTGGCTAGTGGTCCGTGTGGGTGATCCAGTGAAAGCAGCTACTGTGGGTTCAACTCCTGGTCAAGATAGGTGAAAGGACCTTTTCATTTCTTCTGAGTCAATATTTGTGGTGAGTCAACAAAAGCCAGTCATACACTAAAATCATTGCACACAGTAAAGATCCCATGTCCACCTTTTCGATAAGAGAAGGCCTAACAGCCATTGGCATGGAAACACAGATAATGCACGATAGTGGCAGAATAATCGGAATGATGACTAGTAGCTACAGTCCAAGTAGAAGAAGAACTGCAGTTCACCTGTACTTACTTTGTAGAAATAGATGGACTCCCCAGACAAAATCACACCACAGCCCTCCCCAGCATGCACCACCTCTCCGCCCAGCAGGGACAGAAAGTCAGACTCGGGGTGGTAGCGAATGCCGAAGTCTGCATGGAGTTCAGTGTCCATGTCATGGTCTGCTTCACACCTGTCACCCGTGAAGCCTGGTTCACATCTGCAACAAACTTCAGTTTTTTAGGCACAAAGAGATATATGTGAATTAATTCTTTACCTGTGTGCTGTATGAGCAGAACAAAATATACTCATTATAAATGTTAGAACTGCACTGTATGGGTACTAACTATGAGCACATCACTTTGATGGGGATTCAAAACATGCTATAAAAAGCTACAGTCACTCATTTAGAATTCCATGCGACAAAAGCGCAGTGACTTTGCTCAAGAGTGGAAAATAGCTCTATATAAAAGCAATCATCATCATAATTATCAATAACAAATGCTTAAAAAATGAACTTTTAAATTTTGACCAAGAAAGATTTGCAACTTGGGTGAAGTTAAGAATCAGCAGACAAGGGAGTTAATTAGCACTTGAAAGCTGTCACACAAGCACAACAACAAAGACCTGAGTCACCTTTGGTAACTCTCACCTGGCATGCATGTAAATACAAGGTACATAAACTCCACCGGAGGTACATCTGCTGTTGTGCTTGTGTGACATCTCTTGCGGACTAATTAACTCCCTTGTGTGTTGATTCTGCACGAGTGCTTTGGGCCTCATTCTGTTCAGTTATAGCACCATATATCAAACATGAACATCTCAGCTGCATGCACAATGTTGCAACTCACTTGCAGATGCCTTCGTTACACTGTCCATGCCCGCTGCACATGCTGGGACACTGGTGACCCACGTAGACACGCCTGACCGCCCAGTCGTCACGGTTACCCCATTCCATCTGGACCCAGCGGAACCGTGTGTGTGATGACCTGCAGAAGTGTAGTGCACAAATAACTAATCAAGGACATTATAACTCTTGGATGGTGGGGGGAGGGGGGGGGGCCAGACAAGAAGTGGTCAAGCAAATGACATTGAGGACAATATTATGATTTATGACTATTTCTTACAGTTACACTCTACAGAGCAGGGTGAGTGTGTGTGTGTGTGTGTGTGTGTGTGTGTGTGTGTGTGTGTGTTGTGTGTTGTGTGTGTGTGTGTGTGTGTGTGTGTGTGTGTGTGTGTGTGTGTGTGTGTGTGTGTGTGAGTGTTAGTGTGAGTGTGTGTTGGCCAAGTACATCATTGTGGGTCATTTATTCACAAAATTACAATGCTTTAGTTTTGTTTGCAGTTGAACTGCCATTGTCGCATTTCCCAACTGAACACGCTGGGAGTCACCCGGTATATGCAACTGTACATTGGTAAATGCATTCCACAAGGTGAGAGGACTGCACGTGCAACAGTTGTTGTTTTTTTACTCCGCCACACGGGCAGCCACACACCATCTTCAGGGGAGTTAGTTGAGTAATCTAGGGTGGGTACCTGACTGCTGCACACTAAGTAATATAAAAGAAGAAGTCTTGATTTCCTGTGTGAAATATGGCTTTGGGGACAGGTGATTGGTTGAATTAGTGGCTTATGACTTGGATGGTCGGAGACTGGCAACTGTACTTACCACGTGTCAGGGGAGAGAAGCACAGTGACAGTCTGCCACTCAGGAAACTGCGAGGCGTCGTACAAAGTGCCAGCGCGGTACTGCTGGCAGACGTCCGGCGGCAGGCATGGTGCCTCCACCATCAACCAGGAAATGCCATGGTCCACAGAGTACTGAAGCAACACCTGCAACAAAACTGCTGTTGCAGGCCCTAAAACAAGATCCTCCTCTCCTAACATAAAAAAACACATGCTATAATGAGAACAACTCTCTAAAAGTGCAAACATCTTTAACACTTACACAGGAAAAGATTCTTGACAGCATTTAGCTTATTCCTTTTCTTATTTTAGTCAGTGTGTGGTCTCTTTGTTACATACACGGGAAAAGATTCTTGACAACATTTAGTTTACTCCTTTTCTTAGTTCAATCAGTGTGGGGTTATTATAAAGATGGCCCACCTTTTTTACCTACATTCAGAATTTGAGGAAACACCATTATACCCAATGGTTGTCATCAGGGTGACACCATCTCCAAACTACACCAAAACAAAACTCATAAAGGCACAAAATAACAACTTGTTTCTGGTTCCTCACCTGGTTCGCCAAGGTAAGTGATGTGTTGCCATGCCCCACGCCCCACAACTAGCTCACCTGCTTGTTCCCATGACTAACTCACCTGCTTGTTCCCATGACTAGCTCACTGGCTATTGAGGTTGGTGGTGTACTAGACTAGCTAACCTGCTTGTTCCCACAACTGACTCACCTGCTTGTTCCCATGACTAGCTCACTGGCTATTGAGGTTGGTGCTCTACTAGACAAGCTCACCTGCTTGTTCCCATGACTAACTCACTGGCTATTGAGGCTGGTGCTCTACTAGACTAGCTCACCTGCTTGTTCCCATGACTAGCTCACTGGCTATTGAGGCTGGTGCTCTACTAGACTAGCTAACCTGCTTGTTCCCACAACTAGCTCACCTGCTTGTTCTCATGACTAGCTCACTGGCTATTGAGGCTGGTGCTCTACTAGACTAGCTCACCTGCTTGTTCCCACAACTAGCTCACCTGCTTGTTCCCATGACTAGCTCACTGGCTATTGAGGCTGGTGCTCTACCATGACTAACTCACCTGCTTGTTCCCATGACTAGCTCACCGGCTGTCGAGGTTGATGCTGCACCAGAATGCCCCACAACCTATTGCCTATGTTGTTCCCATGACTAGCTCACCTGGTTTTTCCCATGACTAGCTCAGCAGGTTGTTCCCATAACTAGCTCACTGGTTGTTCCCATGACTAGCTCACTGGTTGTTCCCATGACAAGCTCACTGGTTGTTCCCATAACCAGCTCACTGGTTGTTCCCATAACCAGCTCACTGGTTGTTCCCATGACTAGCTCACTGGCTGTTGAGGTTGGTGCTGTACTAGAATGCCCCACAACCCATTGCTTAGCTCACCTGGTTGATCCCACCTGGCTGTTTCCATGACTAGCTCACCTGGTTGTTCCTATGACTAGCTCACATGATTGTTCCTATGACTAGCTTACCTGGTTGTTCCTACGACTAGCTCACCTGGTTGTTCCAATGACTAACTCACCTGGTTGTTAAGGTTGGTCGTGTAAGGTGTCCCACATCCCATGACCAGGTCGAATTGCACCATGTAGCCAGGACTGACTTGCAGTGCCTCTGTCATCAGGTAACGAGGTTCTCCGTTCTCGTCATCACCGCTGAATCTGCAAATAACACCACAAAACGTGTACTGAGGAATAAAAAAACATAGAGTTCTTCAGTATTTAGTCAAATCACATCCGGCTTAGACCACACAGAAGGTCATGTGAAACCACACACAGCATACACCACACTGCTTGGTGTTCCACAGTAGCTATAGCCTATGCTAACTATGTCTGATAACACCCAACTTACACCACACTGCCAGGTGCTCCAAAGTAACTACGTTAACTAACAACACCCAGCTTGTGTGGTGCTCCACAGTAACTATGTCTAACAACACCCAGATTACGCCACACTGCCAGGTGCTTGAAAGTAACTATGTTAACTGTCTAACAACACACAGCTTGTGTGGTGCTCCACAGTAGCTATGTTAACTATGTCTAACAACACCCAACTTACACCACATTGCATGGAGCTCCACAGTAGCTATGTTAACTGTGTCTAACAACACCCAATATACACCACACTGCGTGGTGCTCCAAAGTAGCTATGCTAACTGTGGCTAACAACACCCAACTTACACAACACTGTGTGGTGCTCCACAGTAGCTATATTAACTATATCTAACAACACCCAATGTGGTGCTCCGCAGTAACTATGTCAACTATGTCTAACAAAACCAAGTTACACCACACTGTGTGCAGCTCGAAAGAAGCTACATTAACTGTTTCTAACAATACACAAATTACACCACACTGCATGGTGCTCCATAGTAACTGTTAACTGTCTAACAACACCCAACATGTGTGGTGCTCCACAGTAGCTATAGTTAACAACACCCAACTTACACCACACTGCATGGAGCACTACAGTAGCTATGCTAACTATGTCTAACAACACCCAATTTACACCACACCGCGTGGTGCTCCACAGTAGGTATGCTAACTATGTCTAACAACACCCAACTTACACCACACTTCATGGAGCTCCACTGTAGCTATGATAATTCAGTCTAACAACACCCAACTTACACCACACTTCGTGGTGCTCCACAGTAGCTATGCTGGAGAGCCCCAAGGTTGGCAGTGACTCGGTCACCCATGTCCGACTGCAAGTCCATGTCCACCATGAGCGTGTTGGTCAGGTGAGGGGTCAGGACCAAGTCGTCCACTGCCCACACTGCTCGGGTTGACCCCTCGCTCCCATCACCCACTTGAATCCAGCGGAACTGGCATGACTCCCCTTTGGCACCTTCCGGTAAGACCACCGAGTCAGACCTGTTACACGGTGAAATAGCATCAGTAAGACCTATGTGTAAAACGTCTCTTTCTGTGTGTTTTGTAAGTATGTGTGTGTGTGTGTGTGCGCATGCGCATGCATGCATGCATGTGCGTGTGTGCAGCGTGTGTGTGCGTGTGGTGTGTGTGTGTGTATGTGTGTGTGTGTGTGTGTGTGTGTGTGTGTGTGCATGTGTGTGTGTGTGTGTGTGTGTGTGTGTGTGTGTGTGTGTGTGTGTGAAAGTGGGTGTGTGGGTGTGTGGGTGCATGCTTGTGTGGGTCTGTGCATATGTGCCCGTCCGTGTGCGTCTGCATGTGTGTATGTGCAGTGACAGAGCCAATCAGCATGTCCATGTTCACTCAAACAAGCAAAAACCTGATGCAATCCTCACCTTGGCATCTTGTAGTAGTCTTCAGAGAAGTCTTTGATGAAGGTCCAGGTGACTGCCCCATCACAGGAATACTCCAGCATCACAACATCACCATCACCAGATGATGGGGGACAGGCTGACTTGGCTGAGTGACTTCCCACTCGAATGGAAAACTGCAGGTAGCTGAGAGAGAAAGATTACAATGAACACTTTATGTGAACCCTTCATGCTCGCAGATACTCATTTCCTTACATCCATGGGTGCATGCGCATAGTTAAACTGAGTGAATTAACCCCTTGGCAGTACACAGGGACATCTTACATTAACATCCACACCCATGTAGTGAAGTAATCCCATGGCTACACGCAGGACACCTTACACTGGGGAATGACATTTGCACATGCACCAGTACTAAGCAACTTGATATACACAAAACATACGTAGTGACACTAAAAGAGCTGGTGCAAGACACCAAAGCCTTGATGGTGACCTAATATACCAATATTACAATCAGTCACTTGCTTTGAATCTTGTGTACGTCAATGATTTCCTAAGCAGTTACAGAATTCTGAGGTGGTCAAGATAGATATCCTGCTTCTGTAGTGTTGAACAGTGTGCTAGTTAAAACAATTGCTTCACTGTTATCAATTCAGACGCATCAAGATGGTACTTACCTATCTCCTGTGGTACTAAATTCTCCTTTGATAAAAATAATTATCTCAGTGTATGGAATATTGAGGTAGTCATGATAATTACCTCGCTTCGGTGGTATTGAATTCTGTGGTAGTCAACTGACGCAACCCGTCTCTGTTGAAGATCAAGGCTTTGCCACTGGACAGCACATCACATGTATAGCCCAGCGATGCCCCCTGGATGTGCAGCAAGGGGGAACCACTCAGCAAGTTGGGATTCTCAAAGCTTTCTGTTAGTGTTGTTGGGTGCGGAACCACTGGCTCCTTGCATGTTGGTCCACTGTAGTCGAAGTCGCAGCTGGAAAGAAATTGAGTAAGATTTTCAATAGAGAAAAAGAAGATTTTTAACAACATGCACTTTTATTACTTCATAACAGTGACAAATTTGCCAGTCCCAGTTATTTGTATGAGTACATAAGTACACCCTTTATTGTGTGTGTGTGTGTGTGTGCATGCATGTGTGCATGCATGCATGAATGTAGTCTGCATGTGTCAAAGTGTGTGTTTTTGTGCATTTTTGTCTATACGTGTGTATATACATATATGTGTGTGCGTGTGTGTGTGTGTGTGTGTGTGTGTGTGTGTGTGTGTGTGTGTGTGGTGTGTGTGTGTGTGTGTGTGTGTGCGTGCGTGCGTGCGTGCGTGCGTGCGTGCGTGCGTGTGTGCTGTGTATATGTGTGAAAGAGAGAGGGACAGAACAAGAACAAATGAACGAGAGACAGAGACAGAGACAAATACAGACTGTAACTGCTTTCTGACCTGCATCCCTCCAAAGTGCAACGCCCATGCCCATTGCATCTCTCTGGACAGCTTCCTATGTACACTGTCATACAAACATTGGACACAATCAGACTGGCATACTGTTGCAGCCTTCAGCATTTTGGTACAGTGTTTTTTAACATGTCCCCTCACAAGCCCACAAAAATGTTCTTGTAAAGCAAACCCTCAAGCTATTTTCTACTTCATCAACAATTACATTCATAAACACACATACACACACAAACACAGACAGACAGACACACACAAACACAGACAGACAGACACACACACACACACAATGCACGTGCACACACACACACACACACACACACACACACACACACACACACACACACACACACACACACACACACACACACACACACACACACACACACACACACACACACACGCGCGCGTGTGCACACCCACACCCACACAAATAAATGAACAAAAACCAGTATACACTGACAGATAGCCATAAACACAAATCATGAAGCGCACGTCTTCCCTCTTTCTAAGCAGACAACTAAAAACCATGAAATCAAAACTCTGGATTCACCTGTTGGTGATCAATGTTTTATTATTTGTCTGTTCACATCGAGGTGATATAAGACAACAACCAAAAACAAAAACAAAAAACCTGTTGGTGAGGCTTCAATAAAATACTGAACAAACGCAAAATGACAGACCAATAAAAGCCTTCTGGTCTTTCAAACTATTGGCGCCATTCTCCCCTCTACGTAAACATGGAACACATTCAGACTGACACACAGGCAAAACTGTTCGGCTCTTCATTCACTCTGGGCGACAAGGGTAAACAGAGATACTCACCATCATCCAGCGCCCACTCTGTGTCGGTGCCGTCAGTGTGCAGAAACCTGAACCTCACATGGGGAGTCATAGCATAGTACGGCAGAGGAAGCGTGATTCTCTGCCATCTGGTCCAAAATCAACCAATCAATCAGTCAATGTTTTATTTTTAAGCCTGTTAACAGCAAGGTAACCCACCCCCACCCCCCCTGCCCCAAACATTTGTAAGTTATACTAACCCACAGGTCCTATCCCTAATCAGCCTTATGGTTTCTGTGGATGTTAAGCACCATGTTTACTTTAATCCACAGGTCTATGAACAATCAACTTAACAATAGAAGTTATAACATCAGTATTATACAAAATATCTTGTAGTTCCCCCCCCCCCCCCCCCCACCCCCCATCCAATCTATATATTAGTAAATTATGCTAACCCACAGTACTATGAACAATCAATTTAATAATAGAAGTTACAACAATCAGTATTATACAAAATATCTCTTACATTTTTACAAGCAATAAAGTCATACCTGGTGCAAAAGATCCTCATGCAGCATATATATATATATATATATTTATCACAGTGAAGACAAACCAAGAAGTGTTTGGGGATCTGCTTAACTTCTGCTTCCGAGAGCGAGTACTCTTGCTCTGTGCCACCGACTCTTCTCTAAACGGACCAGAAGCGACAAAGGAAGTGAAATCAAAGTGATCACTTCAAGTGAAAAATCAAGTGAAAAACTGCTGTGTGTCTACTTTTCATTCTATTCCAATCAACTGGGCCCTCAAGGTTTCTTCGATTCAATTCCCCTTTAAATAAAGACTGAAGTATTACCAAACAGCATCATTCACCTACAACCAGCACTGAGGGAAGAAGAGAGAACTCACCCTTGCAGCTGATTGGATGTCCAGATGGAGGTCAGCGACTGATGGCGACCATGACAGATGGAAGGCCAGCAGGGTGTGAAGAGAGCGTGCCAAGCGTGTCCGTGGTCTGTGCTGAACTCCAGCTTCACTCTGCTGTGGCAAACAAATCCACACGATGATGCTGGCCATGGCCCCATGATGAGGGGTCAGCAAGGAACAAAAAAGAAAAGGCATGTTTGACAAGCCTTGTCTATACTAGCTGTTATTTTATATGAACACTTGTTGAGCGCCTCATTTTGAGATGAACCCTAAGCCCTTCACAGTGGCAACATCAATGCTATTCTCTGCTTCTGAACAGATCCACTGCGCTCTGGTCGTATGCGACTGAATGAGTGACTGTAGCTTTACACAGCATCCTTTGAATATCCCCACAGAAGTGGTTACAACACTTTTTGGTTGTTACATGGCTGGTGCCACATGAAACTGCTGCTGTCTCGGCACACATTCTGTATACATCATACAGTATACATCATACAGCCATGCGCCAGTTTACAGTGTCACTTTACTCAAAGACGCATGCATAGGGTGCGTTTAGCTGTAACCTGCCACCTGCACTTTTGGAAAAAATACTGGGATCTTTTCCATGCTACTGCAGTAATACACATGTAACACATTTATCAAAATAAGCATCTTTGTTCAAAGCTAGCTTTATACTGCAGTGACAAACAAATAAATATTAGGGGGGGGGGGGGGGGGGGGGATTTAGCAGCGCCCCAACTTGGAAAGTCAGTATCCACAGATTAGCACTATTCAGTCTTTAACATCTCTGGTGTACTTACTCAATGTATGTGTTGGATCAGTATGGTGGAATGGGCAACGTTCATGAATTCTGCCACAGCAGAGGGCAAACGATGATGTGGGTTATTATGATGATAATGATGACAGCAGCAATGATGACAGTGATGTTGATCATAATGATGGACTTGCACTCCACTCAAGGTAAACAGCAGTTCACTGGTGCTCTATGGTGATGTTGATGATCAATCACTATGGATTTGTATTCAGTTTAAGGCCAACAAGGCACCTGAGTCCTATCACTCTGCTGTGTATAACATCTGTCGATTATTATCATTGGGGATGTACCTCTGGTGGAATTTATGTACCTTGTGTTTACTCACATGCCAGGTGAGAGTTACTGTAGGCAACTCAGGTCTTTGTTGATGCGTTTGTGTGATGTCTTTCAAGCACTAATTAACTCCCTAGTGTATTATCACTGGGGTAAGATCAAATCAGCCTATCAACACCAAGATGACAACTGATGGGCATCATGCCAGTCCTACCTTGAAGGGTCAGCAGAGTGCCCACACTGAAGGTTCACAGACATCTGCATTGTACGATCAGCATCTGGTGAGGAAGCTGAAGGCAGCATGGGAAGGATGATGACATCATCCAACAGCCAGATGTCCTGTGACTGGCCAGAGTGCCACTTTTGAATCCAGCACAGTTTGATCCTGTGGCGGCTGCCTTTGTACCTGACTGGCACACTGACCAGCTGCACCTCCTGGATACACAATGCACGCAGTGATGATAATAATAATAATGGAAACAATCATGACCACAACAGCAACAATAACAAAAACAACATGAATAAGAAGATTGGCTGAAGGATGTCGAATACTCAAGGAAGATGAGCAACAATAATTACATTTGTATGACAATAAATCTAACACAGGGGCTTTCTGTGGTGGTGTTCACTGTCCATATGACAATGGTCTTACTCATCATTCACAGACTAATCATTCACAGATCCAATTTATAAATTATAAATTACATTTGTAAGACAATAAATCTAACACAGGGGCTTTCTGTGGTGGTGTTCACTGTCCATTTGACAATGGTCTTACTCATCATTCACAGACTAATCATTCACAGATCCAATTTATAAATTATAAATGAGATCATCTGTCATCAGGACATTTTTATTTTAAGTTTGTTTTTGTTTTGTTCTTACATTTTTTTAAATCTTTTCTGTCTGTTGGAGAAGACACATTTGAAAAAGGCTAGTTCCTTTGCCTACTCTCACACCCTTACTTAATACACTGGGGAAGAAGCAAAGTGCCTTAATATGTCCAGCTTGGGTCCTACTTCAGTCAAGCTAAGTCTCACACTCTCATGGTCCCACCTTTGCTAGTCAAGCTGTGAGATGTTTTACACTGGAAAGGACTCACCTTATAGAAGTCGGGCTGTAAGGTGGTAAGCACCGTGCTCTGATCATCTTCATCCTCTGCATAGACCAACACTTCAGCTCTGTCTGACCCAGAATTTTGGCATCTGCCACTCCCTGAAATATAGCACACAAAACACTGACCTCAGATAACATGCAAAAGGTGAAGAAGAAAAAAAAGGGATGGGGTGGGGGGGGAGAAGAAAACATCTGAAAAATAAAATAAAAAATACATCAATCAAACAGCAAAACTGACCTGAAATAAACAAGGGTGAAAAGCAAACAAACAAACACATGCAAACACGCACACGCAGACACACATACACAGTGTTGGCCTGAAGAAAAACAAGCCAAGGACATCATACCTGAAGCCAGTGAAGGCCCGGAGGAGTGTGCAAAATGTAAAAATCTTTCAGCGAGGCACAAATGTAAAATATATGAATCAAAGTTTATACAAGCTATAATTTAAGCAATGGTACATACAACAGAAAATTAATTCAATAATTAATTACTTAATACAATTTTCGATACAGGCAAAATAATCTCAGACTAAAAAACTTTAAGTGTGGAATGTATCATTGTATGCTTGTCAAATACCCACCCATGCCAAAGGTGAAGCGCACAGCTCCAACTGAGTCTGCATCAAGGTACTGGGTACACACTTGCCGTTTTCCATCTCCGTCAAAGGTCAGGGCGTTGCCGTTGGAAACAGGGCCACATTTGGTTCCTGCAACTCCTCCTTCAACGCTCCAACTGACATGAAAGACAGGTGTCACAATAACTACACCCCCAGCTGACATCAAACACAGGCATTACCATAACTACACCCCCACCTGGCATCAAACACAGGTGTTACTATTACTACACCCCTAGCTGACATCAAACACAAGCATTACCATAACTACACCCTCAACTGACATCAAACACAGGTACCATTACTACACCCTCAGCTGACATCAAACACAGGTGTTACCATAACTACACCCTCAGCTGACATCAAACACAGGTGTTACCATGACTACACGCCCAGCTGACATCAAACACAGGTGTTACCATTACTACACCCAAACTGATGTGAAGCAGGTGTTGCCATAACCAGCTGACATGATATCTGTAAAAACTCAAAGTGTTATCATTACTGTTCCGAAGCTGACATTAAACAGGTGTTACTGTAACTATACTCCAACTGAATGAAATATAGATGTTATCATTGCTACACCCCTAACTGATGTCAAGCACAGGTGTTGCTATCACTGCACTTACCGACAGGAAGTCCAGGTGTTACTATTATCACACAACTCACATGAAATTCAGGTTGTTACTAGTACTTCACCCCATGACATGAAACACAAGGACGAATTTGCAGGTTGGGTAACTGGGTGGCAGTCTCTGAGGAAAAGGACTCAAACTATGGGCAAGTAATCATGGGCTTTAAAGTAAAAGTCCAAGGTTTTTAAGTATGCAAAATGACCATCGAAATGATTGACAAATGAGTCACTAGTTTCAGATTTAATTAAATAAAAAAATGAAAAAAATGTTTAATTGGGTTTTTAATCGATTTTATTTTCTGTAGGCTGGCCGAGACTACAGTCTTGGGTTCTCCATCAATCACGTGACTTTCCCGGAAGTGACGTCAGTCTGGGGAGTCAGTGCAGTTGCCATCTTAGATTCTTCAGTAAACTGTGTATGCGTGTGGTCGACAAAAAAGTTAACTATGCCGGCCTACTGTGTTGCCGCGAACTGTAACAATTCGCAGACGACCCCAGGTATAACAATGCACGAACTCCCGTGCAATCAACCCGCAGTGAGGCGAAAGTGGATTAAATTTATACAATTCAAACGAGCTGACTTTCTTGCTGCACCGCATCACGCCCATTTGTGTAGTGAGCACTTCAGTGAGTGTGATTTCGCAAACCCCATGGAATACTGCATGGGGTTTGCTTTGAAGCTGACACGATGTTCCGGTACTCTTTCAAAATCCTACCTGACAGGCTCAAACTGATATGGCTGTATCCTTGTGGGTCTCTTGGGCAAAGTATCAGTTTCGTCTTCGGAGCTCGAGTTGGCCATTTTGCAGCGACTCCCCAGAGTGACGTAGTAGGCATATGGTCACGTGATTTGGGTGTCATGGCGACACTTTCGGTACAACAGAAAATGCCTTTTTTCATGCATTTATAACCCTCAGATCACAGTTTCACCTACATCATCGTTCTCAGCGAGCTTTAACGGAAATCGTGTCAAAAATCACCCCTAACCTCGGACTTGTCCTTTAATGCCCAGTTGACCACTGTAAGTTATATCAGTGTGGAATCTGAATTCAGGTGACTGCTTCTTTAAGTGGTGGACAGCACTGCAGTCAGTCAGCTACCCAGATGCAGCACCCAAATCACCTCTAACGTCAGAGAATGACTGTGAGAACACTAAGTAACACTGCATTTGCATGCATGTACAAGTGTGGAAATATGCTTGCACATGCTGTCACCTCCTGCTTTTAGCTGAGGGATGCTGACAAGCAATGACACTTGGCCCAAACTGCTCTATCATGTGAAACACATGAGTGTTAGACAGCACAGCACAGGGGTACATAACCTACCTGGGGTTGACACCTGACTCAAAGTCCTCTGATAAGATCACATCACCCTCTGCGCTAAGAGTTTCAAGGTTTAAATCCCGGGTTGTTCCATATGTGACTGACTGGTTCCTGTCACCAAACACAAATGCGTTGCCCTCTGACTGACACTGGTGCTGTGGAACAGATGAAGGATTCACATTGTTCAGATCCAAAGTATTTCTCATTCA
>JABMCL010003837.1:1677500-1765000 GCA_018857735.1 Alviniconcha marisindica | reverse complement strand
TCACAGCTTGTCAACACACCACCAACACTCACAGCTTGTCAACACACCACCAACACTCACAGCTTGTCAACACACACCAACACTCACAACTTGTCAACACACCACCAACACTCACAGCTGTCAACACCCCTTCACCAACCACACTCACACTTGTCAACACACCACCAACACTCACATCTTGCCAACACACCACCAACACTCACATCATGTCAACACACCACCAACACTCACATCTTGCCAACACACCACCAACACTCACATCTTGTCAACACACCACCAACACTCACAGTTTGTCAACACACCACCAACACTCACAGTTTGTCAACACACCACCAACACTTACAGCTTGTCAACACACTACCAACACTCACAGCTTGTCAACACACCACCAACACACACAGCCTGTCAACACACCACCAACATACACAGTTTGTCAACACACCACCAACACTTACAGCTTGTCAACACCCACAGCTTGTCAACACAACACCAACACTCACAGCTTGTCAACACACCACCAACATCCACAGTTTGTCAACACACCACCAACACTTACAGCCTGTCAACACACTACCAACACTCACAACATGTCAACACACCACCAACACTCACAGCTTGTCAACACACCACCAACATTCACAGCTTGTTAACACACCACCAACACTCACAGCTTGTCAACACACCACCAACATGTACAGCTTGTCAACACACCACCAACACTCACAACCTGTCAACACACCACCAACACTCACAACTTGTCAACACACCACCAACACTTACAGCTTGTCAACACACTACCAACACTCACAACCTGTCAACACACCACCAACACTCACAGCTTGTCAACAGACCACCAACACTTACAGCTTGTCAACACACTACCAACACTCACAACCTGTCAACACACCACCAACACTCACAGCTTGTCAACACACCACCAACACTTACAGCTTGTCAACACACCACCAACACTCACAACCTGTCAACACACCACCAACACTCACAGCTTGTCAACACACCACCAACACTTACAGCTTGTCAACACACCACCAACACCCACAGCTTGTCAACACATCACCAACACTCACAGCTTGTCAACACACCACCAACACTCACAGCTTGTCAACACACCACCAACACCCAGGGTCTGCCAACACACCACCAATGTACAGCCTGACACACTGGGCCATGACACACCATCAACACACACAGCTTGTCAACATGTACATCATCAACACTCCAACAGCCTGTCAACACAGCACCAACACTCATAGCCTATCAAAACACCACCAACACTTACACCACAACTGACTCCATTTACAGCAATACATAATAGAATATATGTCAACACAGTTGAACCAGAGCCCACTATGACCGTGTATAAAAGACATAAATAACACCAAGGCAAACTGACAACAAACACATGTAAACACAAAAGAATACAAGGCCAGAAGAAGAAAGGGTTACAGTGCAATACACACCAGAGGTCTTGTCTTAAACCCTCTGTCATCTCAAAGTCATCTCTGAAGATGACAGCATCGGAGTGAATTTCTGCCAGCTCTGGTCGAAGTGGCACTGTCAAACCTGTGATAACACACACACACATATATTTGTTTTAAATTTTTATTGCTGATAACATTTGCATCTCAATGTACATTGTGTGTGTTATACTATGCTTGTTCAGCGCTTTGAGCCACAGGGTAAGCATTTTACAAATTTCCATTATTAATATTATTATAACAAACATTATGCATTGTATCCAAATAAGAATGGATATAAAAACACTATGTCATACACTGTAGCCAAATACCCATCCAACGTTATGCACAGAAACCAGGTACACAGAACTTATTGCGTCAATACTGAATTTAAAAACACACAAACAGTTCTTAGATTGCCTCAAATAACATAATCAACAGACACGGAATAATTAATACTCACTTCCTTCTTCACAGATCTGTAGCACTGTTGTGTCTTTAAATAACAGCTGCTGGCCAAGTGTGGCAGTTGCCCTAAAAGGAAGAACACAAAAATATACAAAAAGCACATACCCAATATATCAGTAATGATCAAAATGAAAATGCAATAAATAGTTACATCACAAAAGAAAAACATTAAAATTGCATTTAAATTTGGTTCACTTTCTGACTATGCACCATAAAGACACAAGGTGTGTTCCATAAAAACAACATGTCAGTAACACCTACCAGAAAAAGTAGCACTGCTGAAGAAATAGCATGAAATACAACAGATACATCAAAATGTAATGGCCATGTGAATAAATACATATTGTGTGAATACATAAACAGGAATTGGATCCATTCTGCTGTTTTTTAATTCATTACATGTTGTATTCCCCCTCAACCCCCCTCTTGCTTGCAGGCATGTCTGCACACACACACACACACACACACACACGCTTGCATGCACACACACACACACACACAAAAGCACATGCATGCACGCACACACACACACAAACACAATACACAAACACCACACACACACACACAAGCACACGCCTGCATGCACTCACAAAACAAACACAACACACGAACACCACACACGCACACACACATGCACACACACACAAACTCACATACATACACTCATATATACACACACACACTCACAGAAACTTAACACAGCCAGTCCCCTCAGGAGGAGCCATCCAGACGAAGGACAGCTGCTGCTGAGGGTAGGGACTGATGTGGGAGTGGACCACCGAGCACATCAGGTTCTGCCCCACAATGCCAGGGCTGTGGGGCATCCGAGGTGCAAGCAAAGACTGCGCTTCCGTCGATATGGTGTAGAGGCCCGTCAGCAAAAGGCCGTCAAAGTTTACACTGGACGTGAGGCTCACTGCAAAGGTGAGGAACAGGCTGTCAGGTAGGCTGTATCATTGTCAGGAATATGTTGGTCAACAAACTCGTGGCAAGGTCAGGAATAGCTAGGTTGTCGCGTAACGAACTGTAAATCTGGCATTGTCAGGAATGCACTGGACAACAGACCCACTGCAAGGTCAGGAACAGATTTTCTGGTAACAGTGAGACTGGCATTGTCAGGAATATGTTGGACAACAAACCCACTGCAAAGTCGGGCACAGGTTTTCTAACATCATACTGGTGTTAAGTGTGTGGGGAACAGGTTATGCTGTCAAGTTAATGCAAGACAGCAGACTCACTGTAGTTTATGACGGATATCAGACAGAATTAACTAAGTCAGGTAAAGGGTGTCAAGGTTACCCAGGAAATCACCCACTTCAAGGTCAGCAAAAGGTCAAAGTTTACACAGAACATCAGACACACTGCAAAGTCAGCAACAGAATGTCAAAGATTAGACTCCACAATTCAAGAAAGTTTGAACCTGAAGTTGCCAGCAATGCCATAAAAAATCTCAGCGTCATAAAACTGACAAAGTACATTGAAATCTGGATTACACACAGTCAAAACGTTTGTGTGCGCACCACACACACACACACACTCGCACGCACGCACGCATGCACACGCACACACATATCACCTTCATAGAACTGCCCAGGTACATAGAACTCAGGATTGCCCACAATGGAAACACTGAGGGTGACCTCTCCTGTTTCAAAGCCCAGATCTTGCACATTGCCATGGTAATTGCAGAGGAAGAAGAAGGGGGAGAGGTGAGGCATGTAGCCTGACACCCCCCCTTCCAGCACAGCTACAGCCACAGCCACCACAACCAGTGAATGCATCACCATCACCGCCATCCTACACAACTGAAATGAATAAAATTTTGAGCAAAAAGAGAACAGACAAAGAGCCCATAACCAATGAAAGTATCTTACCTTCACTTCCACAGTTCACATCTGAAGACAATGACAACAACAGTAAGTAACTTGGTGTTTTACGCCCAGTCAACCATTGCGGTTATATCAGGGCGAATGACAACAACAAAACAACTACAACCAATGAACAAACACATCACCACCACCACCTTTTGTTCTGTTACAAAAGATATTGCTATCAACAAACAAAAAAACAAAACTAAAAAAATGTTTTTTAAAGCAACAACCAGACAGCACATGATGATGACTGCCACACAACCGCAAACTAAATGTATGTGTCAATCTAATTATTTATTTAAAAAAATATCAGGTCAATTGAACTGTACCTCCAAACAAACAAACAAAAATCATCAAAATAATTACAGAGATATAAACATGCTTCCACACATTAAGTGTAAACACCATTTGAAAATATGCACATTAACTAGCTCTGGTGCCTCTATAAACTTGGACATCTTTTAATCATCACAATTAAATAAATTTGAAGCTGTCCTGGCTGATCTGCCAGGAAAGCTGTATAGTTAAATTTACATACTATTTTCTAAAGAAAACAAAACTACACCAAAAATCATCTACCACTCAAGGAAAGTCCCAAGAATTTTGAACCGATGATCCCAACTTAAAGCATGTTCACAACCAGTGCCAGAATGTCAACTGCCGGAGCAACTTTGCTCCATACTACAGCCCAGCGGTATGGTTCCTGACTAAGCTCACGCTCCTTGCTGTCCACAGACGTCAACAAATGTAGGGCCTTGACTGTTTTTGCTGGTAAAAACCTACATGTCACGCCATGATGGGAGAGTCTAAGAGAGATAAGTAGGAACTTCTCCCATTTCCGGAATGTAATTGGTGCTAAGAACCGCACACACGTCACTGTAGACATAATCTTCCAAGTGGACAGTAAATGAACCTCGATGTAAAGCTACAGATGGAAAGTGCATACTGACTGCATCTTGTGTGTGTGTGTGTGTGTGTGTGTGTGTGTGTGTGTGTGTGTGTGTGTGTGTGTGTGTGTGTGTGTGTCTGTCTGTGTCTGTGTACATGCATGCATGTGTGCCTGTGTGTGTACACATACATGTATGCACTTAGAATAATAGTCTCTACAGACAAGATTTTCCACCTCATAAATGCTTTAATTATTCTTATTAAATAAATGTGTGATCAGCAGTTAGAGCAATGCAGAGTTTTCTTGCAAAACAATGTTTCAGTGGGGGAAAAGGTGAAAGTGTGAGGGGTCTTTTTCTCAGTGCATTAATTGTTTTGTTTTCAGTTAAGAACTGTGAATTACATACTATAAAGAATTGCTTCAGTTCCTGTGCATCGCATTTAAATTTGCGGACAAGATGGCAGACGTTGTAAGAGTCTACAGCACTCAGGTTCAAAGCATTACCACCAGCCCAACACACTTTGGTAAAAGCTGCATAAAGTGGACCAAAACAAAAATCAAAACATTTAATATAATTTTCACACACAAAAAAAAAAAAAAAAAAAAGTAAAAATACTTGTCACATTCAATCACTCAGCTGGGTAAAATGAGCTTTTGGCAAGTTTCCCCCCCCCCCCCCCCCCTTGGTATCAAAAATAAAAGCATATCAGCAACCAGGGGAAAAGACCAACCACATACTACGTTCCTGCAAAATGTTGCAGATCTTAAAAGAATAACTTTGAAAATTGGGCAAGCATACATAATAAAATCAGAATGGAACATTTATGCCATATCAAACATGATGCATACTTGAGGTTTAGCTGTAGGATTCTGGACAACATACTATATACATAACACACATGCATGCACTCACGCACACATGCACTCACGCACGCATGCACACACACACACACACACACACACACACACACACACACACACACACACACACACACACACACTCACAACACACACACACACCACAAACACACACACACACACTCACACAAATGAATAAAATAATTAATAACACCACCTGTGCTAAGGTTAATTTTTTATGACATAGGATAGACTACATATTAAGTATGTGTTTGTGCTAGTATCATAACAGTAGTGCCATAGAAGTACATGTATTAAAATAACTGCTCTTCGCATACAAGATGCTTAAAATTTTGTTTGGATTTGTGCCATATAAATGTTGCGTGACTGACATAAGACTGGATAGTAAGACCATGTGCACTGAATTTCCATTTGTCACATCAGACAGCCTGCACTATAAGTACTACCAAAATGTATACTTTGAGGTTGATAGGTAGGATATCAGAGAGACATACTGATACATTCTGCAATCAGAGAAGAAAAAGAAAAAAAAAAAGGAAAAAAAAGCTGCATCAGATGTAATACCAAGTGCATTATAGACGTTCATGGTGGTACCAATACTGGACAAAAGCATGCCTGCGTTGCAGAGATCCGTACACAAATTAATCATCTGTGTGTAACAACTGAAAATAGCTTGAGTGGACAGGCACTGGCTAGGGAAGTAGTTAGCAGCAGGGCTCAGCAGCAATTAACGCTGAAGATGACTCTGTGGTCGAGTGCAGCACTCAGGGCCGAGAGGTCAATTGTCAGCTGGCTCTGGGTGATCTGAGGTCAAGATACTCTAATGAGCGTGACAATCTAAGTCAGACAGACAACTTCTACTTCTGCTGAACTGAGGACAAACGTCTGACCGATTTTTTTTTTGTGTGTGTGTGTGGGGGGGGCTGTAAACATTACTATTATATAATTGTAGTTTTAAGAAAAAGTTGCAAATAGAGATCAGTTTGGAAAGTACGAGAGAAACAACAAACAACAACAACAAAATGGAGAAAGTTAAAATTCTTCATACATGCAACAAGGTCAAGTCAAGGAATTTATTTCAGAAACCCCAATGGGGGTACATAAAACATCAGTGAAAGAACATCTAACAAAATTTCACAATGGTTAGACACAGCAATAAACAGAAATTGCAAATGCAATCAACAAAAGGAAACGAACAAACAACAAAATTCACACATTTCCAAAACAAACAAAAAAACGAACAAACAAACAAAACAAGAAACCAGAGAAAGGAAGATCATTAAAAAAAAAAAGCAAAGATTAGGCAGGCATGTGTTTTTTTACATCCACCCCTCATCCCAAAAGAGGAACCATTTCTAGATCTAATTATATATCCGGTAAGTATAACTATTTTTCTGCCATGACATACTGTTGCATACATGGAGAAAAGATGATGTAGACATCGAACATGTATGAGAGATTAGAAGGTGGGGGCGGGAGATTTTGGACATAAGGCTTTTAAACCAACAGTACAAGCATCATTGTAATGGTAAATACAAAAATAGAAATAAAATGGAGTGCAGGTGAGGAGTTTTAATCATCTAGATAAACATGGTAGGACAAAAGAGTACAGATGGGGAAAAAGAGAGAAAAAACGGGAGACAGAGAACCAGAAAAATAAAAAAGGTTATACAAATAATTACACACAAATCAGGGGGTAGAAAGCAGTCAAAAAAGGTTCTTTCTCAACCCACCTTTTCTCAATAATCCAACAGCGCAAAGTGGAAAATTCAGTACATATGCATGTTTTGTTTGTGTTTTTCAACCCAGAAGGGATGTCCACACACTGTAACTATCAAAAGCACACATGCACTGATCCTGTTTCTACAGATGTTCATGCAGTCTGCAATGCCAACCAATCCAAGGGTGTCTCGTCTCTGCCATCTCTGCACACAGTCAAGAAAAGCATGTGAATGAAGAGAGAGAAAAATGTTGAGATAACAACCCTAAAAGAGAAGATAAGACTAAACAGCTCCCTCCAAGTATGATTCGCAGCATCCAGTCTCAGACATTTCAAATCTGTCATGTTGATAGCTGTGCCAGCTCCTTCTAACCAGTGAGGGAGATTAATCACCTTGACTTGTCAAGATAAAAAGATAGCAGACTGGAATCTGTTTCGCCAAAGATCTTGTCTTGCTCTAATGGCATGCATGGGGAATTCCAGTAGCTGACCCCTTTAATCTCAACTACTTTGAGCTACATGTACACCAGTGACCCTTGCAGGATAAAACTTGACTGTAAATCTCCTGTCAAGAGCTTTGCTGCGCATATTAATCCCCCCACCCCCACTCCAGTCCTTCTGGTGTGTGTGTGTGTGTGTGTGTGTATGTGTGTGTGTACATATACTTAAATACAGAAAAAGTAATGTATGTATTTCAGACTATAGTCCCCACTACATGTAAATATAAATACATCCATCTCAAAACAAAAACAAAAAGAATTAAAACAAAAACAAAAAGAATTAAAACAACAACTGTGGGTGAAATTACAAACCAGATGAACCGTGAAATAGAATCAGTAAGTTTGAATGAATTGTAGACCCCCTGCACATCTTTTTTTTTTAGGTGTCTTTCTTCTCATCTTTGTCATTCCTTGGGTGGATGGACCAAAGTGTATGTTCATAACATGTTAGCTCGTGTTTTTTGTTGTTGTATATTTACCCCTTTTAAGACAAACAAAAATGGTTGCAAAAGAGGAGTGGTCTTTGGTGATGTTCACATACATACATGGAAACAAAGACAAAAAGATTTCAGAACATATCTCAAAAGATAGCTTCCTTTGGGGTGTCCTTCCATTTGGGGATTTTAATGTACGGTTCTGTTTTGTGTACTTATTATATGGATTAATGAACAGAACACTTTTCCTTAATCTGTCAGCCATACACTTTTTCAGATGCAACAGGACCTTCACATTTATGAAGCTGGCTGCCATGTTCTGTTTCTTCTTCTTCTTCTTTTTTTTAATATACATTGCTGATAACATTTCCATCTTGATGTACATTATGTGTGTTATACTATGCTTGTTCAGTGCTTTGAGTCACAGGGTAGGCGCTTTACAAATTTCCATTATTCTTATTCTGAAGGCCAAAGTAAAGGCTATCATGTTCTGAAGGACAAAGTAATGGATGCCATGTTCTGAAGGACAAAGTAAAGGATGCCATGTTCAGAAGGACAAAGTAAAAGATGCCATGTTCTGAAGGACAAAGGATGCCATGTTCTGAAGGACAAAGTAATGAATGTCATGTCCTGAAGGACAAAGTAAATTGCAAGGAGTTTAATGAAAAGAAACCAAAGAAACTGTGCTGCTGGTGCAGGGGCAGTGTGAAAATGTGTCTGTTGATGATGATGATCATTTGTAGAGTGCATGTCCATGTTGCAACAGCAAGCTTATAGCACTTACACACACACTCACACACACACACACACACACACACACACACACACACACACCACACACACACACACACACAATCATTGATGCATAGTTTGTACAAATCTAATTTTCTGAGAACAGGTAGGTAGGTCTTCAGTTGTTGTTTTTAAATTGTTTCATAAGCCTCCCTCCTGCTGCACTCTGTCTCTCTCAAAGGAATGGGCACTGTTCCACAGGTTGGATGCAGCACTGAAAATGCCCTAACTCCACCATCCATGTGCTATATAGAATTCATACAGATGGATTTCAGTGAACCTTACCACATAAAAATATATTGTATTTATTCAGACTTTGCAGGCCTACATTGTATCGATTCATAGCCTTTCACCCTGATATAACCGTACTGGTTGACTGGGCATAAAACACCAAGTTACTCACTTACTGTTCATAGCCTTTCCAGGCTGTCATGCGATTTTGGTTTGCAGACCAGTTTTATTGCATAACGTTGTGAGGCTGTCCAGGCAGTGACACTGCACCAATAGATATCTCAGCTTATTACTGCCAGTTTTCTCTGCACAAAATCATGACTGTGTTAACTAGAATTTTGCCTGGTCCATCTTGATTTAATTTTATTCATTTGTTGCTTAAATTGCTGTGAGATTCAAACACAATGATCCATAATAGATCTCTCAGCTTATTACTGCCAGTTTTCTCTGCACAAAATCATGACTGTGTTATTAACTAGAATTTTGCCTCGTCTGTCTTGATTTTGCTTGAATCATTTGTTGCTTAAATTGCTGTGAGATTCAAACACCCATACCTGTTATATGAATAGTTTATCGTTGAATACAAACACTCCAACTTGCAGAAATAGCACATACAACAGTACATTATTACTACAAATAATCTCTTTGACTTGTGTGATGATTACATGAAGTGTCCTATTTTGTCTCCCACCACCAATCTTCATGGCAAGCCAGTCTGAAATAAGCAGCTTCAGAGCTGTGCTTTTGATGCCAGTCTGAAATAAGCAGTTTCAGAGCTCTGCTTTTGAAGCCAGTCTGAAATAAGCAGCTTCAGAGCTCTGCTTTTAAAGCCAGTCTGAAATAAGCAGCTTTAGAGCTCTGCTTTTGAAGCCAGTCTGAAATAAGCAGCTTTAGAGCTCTGCTTTTAAAGCCAGTCTGAAATAAGCAGCTTTAGGGCTCTGCTTTTGAAGCCAGTCCGAAATAAGCAGCTTTTGAGCTGTTTTTGCCAGTAGCCTGAAGAAGTGCTCCACACAGCCTTCATACTGAGGGTTTTTACTGTCAGAAGTAGCACAGTGCCTGTGTTGACTGTTACACTGGCTGAGCGTCGCCCGAGCTGTCAACCCCACATTCATTACATGAAACAACTCAAACACAGATATTACCGTTGTAGGCCACCAGTTGTGACATTCGCTTATTATGAATTTAGCACACTAAGTTGTGCAACCAAATTAGAGAAACTACCACACTTTTGTACCCAATATTCCAGACTGAAAATGTTCACCAGACAGTGATCTTCCCTGACGACATATTATATAAGCTTTAATCAATTGGCACCTTTCATTTTGGGGCTGTAAATGCTTGTGAATGGGTAGTCTGAATGTCAGCTGTCTGTAAACAGATTGCTGGTGTGATGTGATGTATGAATGTGTGAATGTGGTAGTGGTGGAGAGGGTAATCTGAATGTTATTAGCCTTCGGTACATCATTTACAATTACTGTGTGTATGTGATGGGGTTGGGGGCTGCAAGTTTTATACACCAGCAAAGTGATTACTGAGGGGGTGGGGGTAGGGATGTTTTGTGTGTGTGTGCATATGCATAAACAGGGTTGTGTTAGTCTTTTGAGTTCTGTTAAGTGGTGTGTGTGTGTGTGTGTGTGTGTGTGTGTGTGTGTATGTGTGTGTGTGAGTACATGTGTGTGTGTGTGCATGTGTGGTGGTGTATATTGTGTTTGTGTGATAGACATGTGCATGCCTGTGTGTGTGTGTCCATGTGTGTGTGTGTCCAATTGTGTGTGCATACATGTATTATCTGTGTTACAAACTGTCAAATTACTTTTTATCAATACCCACTAATAACTACTGACACCAACATCATCAAAAACTGAAAATGAGAGACAAAAGAAGCAACAAAGAAAGACAAAATAATGATGGACTAACAGAGAGAACATATGAAGACACACTGTACACAGCACATAAAACTGGACAAAATAAATGATTCAGTATTTTAATTTTCATACACACTCACATGCAAATTACACAATACACACTGATGTCACAAAACCACAGTGATGTACACAAAACAAATCCATGTAAACATGCCTTAAACTACTGATATAATTACAAAGTAAAACTTTCTCTCCAGTCATTTGATTTACAACTCTTTCTTTCTTTCTTCCAGTCCATCTATAGACACAATATGCACATGCACGCACGCACGCGCACACACACACTGAGAGGAAATTTCTCCACTGCATCTATGAACACAATACCCATGAGTGCACACACACACGCACTAGACACACACACACACAATGTATGAATATAAATGTCAGCACCTGAATAAACAAACATAAAAACATACTCTCTCATAGTCTCGCACATACAAGTATACCTGCATGCCTTGTTCTCTCCCTAACCATCCATCTAGTTAATCTCTCCCTCACACACACACACAAGTATACATGCATGCACTTCTCTAACCATCCCAGTCTGGCTAATCTCTCTCTCTCTCTTTTGTAAAATAAAGTTTTAGAGTTCAAGTTCGAGTCCGAGTTCTCTCTCTCTCTCTCAGCAGTTTTGCAGTTGTTGTTTTCTTCAGTTTTACATCCATTTGTTTCCTGCCTACACACACTAAAAATGTACATTTACACACCATTCAGGCTTGTTGTCTTTGCTCTGTTGTTTTCTGAACCACATTTCACATCCTTTCAGCCAAGACACAGGACAAGCCAACATCACCCAGGCAGAGCAGCACCAAGCTGGTCTTTTGCAGAGAGTTTCACTGGCGTTTCATATGAAGTCATACAGGTACTTCATCACATCAAAGCCAATTGTCCTGAAAACCAGCGCAACATTTATAAGACAAATGAAGAAAAAGAAGAGGAAGAGGAAAGAAAAGAAAAACATAGAGGAAGAAATGTTAGGCTGCTTGAATATTTAATGCCCAGGCAACCATGTAGGTTATATTAAGGTGAAGCACAGTACAAATGTGGAAAAACTCTGCTTTCATTCTGCAAAACGATCTGCGCTGTATAAGACCTTGACATTATTTATTGTTACTTAACATTATATATAATTTAACAAATCTAAGAAGTAAATAATGTACAAGCTGAAAAGATTCACCTATCCAAAAAGCAAATGAACTTGAAGGAGACAAATCACTTGTTAAAGTTGTTTCAACACATCACTATATTTACCTGGTCACCTATCCAATGAACTCCAGTCAGACAAGGTATGCTTACCTGGTCACCTATCCAATGAACTGCAGAGAGACAAGGCATGCTTACCTGGACAGAGCCAATAAACTCCAGAGAGACAAGGCATGCTTACCATGTCACAGTGCCAATGAACTTCAGAGAAACAAGGCATGCTCACCTGGTCACAGTGCCAATGAACTCCAGAGAAACAAGGCATGCTCACCTGGTCAGAGTCAATGAAATCCAGAGGGACAAGGCCTGCTTACCTGGTCAGAGCCAATTAATAAACTCCAGAGAGACAAGGCCTGCTTACCTGGTCAGAGCCAATTAATGAACTTCAGAGACACAGCATGCTTACCTGGTCACAGAGCCAATCAACTCCCAAGACATGCTTACCTATGAACTCTACTAGGGAGACAAGACATCTTTACCAGGCCACAAAGCAAATGAACCCAGGAGAGATTAAGCACAAGTACCTGGCCACAGAGCGGATGAACTCCAGGGAGACAAGGCACTTGTAACGAGGCATCTCTATTTGGCTGTCGCTGCACGTCTGCCCCAGAAGGTGAAGGCTCACCAAACTGCTGATCTGAACACAATGTCAATATTATGTCAAGCCTTAGTTAACATATTGTCAGGATCATACATCACATTCACCTGAATTTCAGTGAGATATGTAATGTGATATTATATTAGGTTGCGTATTTTGTAATGTTTCATGTATAGCACTTTTTCACACTTGCATCGTAGAGGGATTCTGTGCATCAGAAATGCATTTGTTGTTGATTAGGACAGGTTAGCAATGCATACTTCTAGCCTTATACACAACTCACTAAGAGGCCAAAGTACACACAAAAAATGACCAACTCACCTGAGAAAAGATGATGGCAGAAGGAGCAATCTTTTCTTCGACTATAGAGTAGAAAATGGCCATCAGACGATCCAAGGGGAATGGTTTGGGGCCCAGGAGATGGTTGGATGCCTGTAATAGTCAATCATAATAAATGTAAAAAAAAAAAAAAAATTAACCCCTTTTTCAAGACGAAAAATTCTCAGTTGAAAAAAAAAGTAACAAGAAGAATGTTTTGTTTGCCAGTGATGTCTTGTTTATCTTACCTGAAAGTGTTTGTTCTTTTTAAACAAAAGACAGCAATTATCACTGACATGAAAAGTTTGTGGTTTTTGATAAGGACTGCACTTGGTTTGTTGCTGGTGATGGTTTATTCCTCACATGAAAAAATGTAAGCTTTTAAACAAGGTTGTGCAGCCCTAAAATCCATTATACAAATCACTCGGTCAAATTCTGAGCTGCTCGGTAATGGAACCAATCAACACTACCCACCATCTCTGAATGCCGAATGAAATACATCTTCAGTACGCAACTGTTTTGCATTGATTATGATTACGATGACTGCACCATGATCAATATAGTTAGGATAATTGTTGTTCTTTAATATTCAGCATTATTAAGTTCAATTGTTGAAATATTTGTAGGATTCTATTTGACTGAAGACCATGAATTCAGTTCCTGTATGGACTTTTGTCACTACTGGTGGTGTGAAGGACTGGTGGCAACTTCTGCAACGCTTGCTTATAGTTGGTTGAGACTTACCCTTTCATGCTTCTTGATCAGCTTGGACCGTCTGCTTACTTTGCCAGTTTTCTGAAAGCAAACACACAAACAAAAACCATAAAAACCAAATCAGCATGAAATTCTGCTTCATTATAACTTGTGCTGCAGTCATACCCACTGGATTATTTTGTTATCTTTATCCCGTTTACAATGTCATAGGAAAGTTTGAAAAAATAATGTTTTATCATAAACCAGTCCAGTTTTGAATGCAAGTGGACTGAATGTTTGCTCTTCTTGTTGTATTGATCTGACAATAACTGAATGTCATGCATAAACTAATATGTGTAAGCAATGCTTCCATCGTGTGTAACCTAATTTGTATTATAAGCAATGCTTCAACCATGCATAACCTAGCACGGAGTTATGTGTGCATGTGCATATTGCGTCTACAGATGGACAGGAAGAAAGAGTTGTAAATCAAATGACTGGAGTGATACAATTACAAACCTTGCAGAAGAATCGTTTATCGGAAATGGCAGGATTGTAGGATGCAAGGTAGGCAGCCACAAGAAGATATTTGGAGTAGTAGGGTAGCTCCACTTGATTCCTTGATGCAGGCACTGGAAGATCATTAAAAAAAAATATAAACTGCATGATCCAAACACATAAAAGGTTCATGATGTTGATGTGGGGCTTAATGTCCTTGTATGTCAGGCTGACATATTAGGGACAGTATGAGGCTCAAAAGAATGCTATTTATTACGACAAAACACAACCTACAAATTTTCGGGGTAACCCCCTTTAACAAGCTTCAAAATGAACTTGTTTTCGAATGCTAGCAGTCATTCTTATTTCAGATTTTCATAAACTGCATGCTTCAACAAAGTAAATTTTTATACAAAATGAGTGACTTGATAAATAAACTATGCAAAAATCTCCACACACTGTATATTACGCCATGTGGCCATACAAATATTACATTATTTTTGTTTTCAAGATTCAAGATTACTTTATTATCTCATACTCATTCAAGAAATTAAAACATGGCTGAACATTAACCACATCACAGTACACAATAACACATATTGTATATTTTAGAACTGAAAGAACATTTATTGAAAATAAAAATAGTTATTTCATTAGTATTATTTGTTTGCTACTCTCTTGGTGGGGGGGTGGGGGGGGGCACAGTGATCGATTAGGGTATGTTAGGGCAGTTACCAGTGTCCATAAGCCTGCATTCCAGCCCTTCTTATGCACCCATGAGAGAGAGAGAGAGAGAGAGAGAGAGAGAGAGAGAGAGAGAGAGAGAGAGAGAGAGAGAGATGGGAAGATAAATGAGAAAGGTGTAGGGGAGAGATATCACCTGAAGGTGTTGCCATGGTTCCCTCCTCATCTTCTGCTTGTGACTTCTGCATCTGCTCCCACTGAGCACTGAGGAAAACCAACCATGCAAATATTATTTCAATTTACATTAAAATGCCTTTGAAATAACCAACCAACCAACCAAATCCACACAAATGTACAGGGATCTTGGTGTGAAAGGGAGCAAACTCTAATTAGCTTGGCTGAAGTGACTGGTTAGCCTGTCAAACTGGGCCCTTCAGACATGCCAGCTTGTTACATCACATGCTTTCTGTAACAAGAAATCTGCACTGAAAAATCTACTGCAGAGCAGGCTGCATGGGACCAGACATCAGCTAGGTCACTTGTCATTATTGTCCACAATCAGTCCTGTTAATCATGACTGACTGGACTCGGGTTATACATTTTCTAACAAAACTCAACAAAGCATTTTTAAACAAAATTCTCAACTTCAAAATCTTATTGAAATTTTTTCTGCCTGTGAGACAAAACATGTTTTTGAGACAGCTGGTCCCTTTAAATGAGAGGTTCTACCTTCTGATCGTAAAACTTCCAAGTGCTTGCTGAAATTAACCAACAGAGAGGAGGATAGGGCGGAGATAGCTCAGTTGGTTGAGCATCTGACTGAAAAGCTGGGTTTGAGTCCCCGGTGCGGCAAGGAATTTTCTCCCAGAGTCAACTTCCAGTGCAGACTCCCTTATGGCGTGCAAACAGCCCCCATGTGCAACTGCGTGCATCAACACCTGTGCGCATGATAAAAAGCCCAAGCACTGGCAGCTAAACCATCGGACACAGAAACACTAAACACACTGCAGGAATTAGTAGCGCTGCTCTTGCAGCTGCTGTGCCTTACCCAGTTAATTTGATACAAATTTCTCACTAGGGACAATGAAGGACTAAAAAAAATTTTTAATAATTTGAAAGAAAACTCACCTGGACACCTCCCTGAGGTAAACAGTCTGCAATGCTTTCTTCAGGTGAGGTTCAATGTTTCTCCACAGCTTCCGGGAGTCGTTCTCTGTCGCTGTACAGATTGGATTGTGAAAAAACTGATGTTCAGAAAATGTTGCAATGCAAATTAATACAAAAATGCAGCATAGGTTTAAGCAGTGAAAGCTCTGACCTGGCAACATTTTGAAACTGCATTTGAGGATTGTTTTGAGGAAAGGAACAAGTCACTAAAATGGACCCAAGTCAAAACAAATGTCAAGAAACCTGTGAATCAGTATCTGAGATGAAGTACATACAAAGGGTTTTTAATTTTTTCATTAAAAACTTGTGATTCAGTCAACAAAGGAAATTAACTGTACTTGACATACACTATGTGCACAATATATTACAATGAACACAACAGACACCCAAATTATCTAGTGTGCAAGCAAATACAAGGTACATACTGGTATACTTCAGCAACATTGTTTGAGCTGAATAAAACTTCTTTTTCATTGCATATAAATTCAGGCATTATTTAGAAGCAGTTCAGTGAAAGAAGAGGCTGTTCATTCTTATTCTTCCACAAAAAAAAACTTGTTTATAATTATCTGAAATGAATTAAAGCTTGTTCTTCAAATTACCAGGAAGTCAGTGTTAGATCCAAGCAATAAGGGATTTGTTTTGACAGCAACTGGTAAAGGTTCTTTTCACCATTTAATCTATCAAAATTTACCTGTTTCAGTTTTGATCAGGATTAATATCAAGAACAAATTCAAAGAACACTTTCTTTGAACAAATGAAATATGTGTACCTCGCTCAGCAGGGAATAGTGCCATAGAAAATTGAAGTGCCATAGAAAATCAAAGAATACTTTCTTTGAACACATGAAATATGTGTACCTTGCTCAGCAGGGAATAGTGCCATAGAAAACTGAAGTGCCATAGAAAATCAAAGAATACTTTCTTTGAACAAATGAAATATGTGTACCTCGCTCAGCAGGGAATAGTGCCATAGAAAATTGAAGTGCCATAGTGCCATAGAAAATCAAAGAATACTTTCTTTGAACAAATGAAATATTGGTACCTCGCTCAGCAGGAAATAGTGCCATAGAAAATTGAAGTGCCATAGAAAATCAAAGAATACTTTCTTTGAACAAATTAAATATGTGTACCTCGGTCAGCAGGGAACAGTGCCATAGAAAATTTATGTATTATTATTATTTGTTATTATTACCTTCTCCTTTCTCAACTGGTTCTGTATACTTTGGAAAGTTCAGCAGTGCCTGCAAACATACACAATTACTGTCAAAACACTAAATATGAACTCACTCATAGTCAGCCAGCTTTAAAACACTCAATGCCACTGTTGGCAAACTGTCATTGTCAACTCAGTCTTGGAAACATGCAAATAACTGCTGGTGGCAAGTAAGTAAGTAAATTGGTGTTTTAGCTTTTACACCCAGTCAATCAGTGCAGTTATATCAGGGCGACGCCGGTGACAAAGACAAAAGAAAATGTGCTCACCAAAAGAAGACGGGACACAGATACAAACAATTCAACATTTCAATAATAAATGTCTTCATCCAGAACAAAATAATTAATACTAACAAAGAAGACAGACAGGCAAAAAAAAAGAGAAGAAAGAAGCAAGAAGACAGTCATCAAAAGGGGAGGTAACTGTGTAAGAAGTGAATATGCAATGAGATAGATTTCTACAACAGTGACAAAACAATGTGGATTTATACCAACAATCTAATGTTAGCGCTGTCAACATTAATTTATAAAAACAACAAACTTGCCACTTGTGGTAAAAGGAAAGGAGGGTGGAAGAAAGAAAGCAAACACACAACCAAAAAACCGAGAAATGATCAAAAACAAATTTACCATATGCCTGAGTTCACGCAGGTCCCGGCAAATGTGATGAAAGACGGAGAGGAAGAGGTCAACATAGTTCCTGTACATTGTTTCTGACAGGCCCTCAGGGCTGTCCAGATACATGATCTTCTTCAGCTCATCTGTGCAAAGGAAGAAACATGATAAGTCTATGTAACAGGTCACCAATATGCAATGTAAAACATACCAGGTGTTCAAATCAAACCAAGAGAAAGCAAGAATTACAGACCTAAGCTGAAGTCTTACTGGTACAGGGTCTTATTCAGTCCAGTAGACACAGGTGAAAACAAAGCCCTACGTAAGCTGGTCAGGCAGGATGCGAGTAAAAACGTCACCTTACCTAGGCTAATTTCTGGAAGGTAGAGAGTAAAAACATGGCCTTATCTAGGCTCACTTCTGGAAGGTAGAGAGTAAAATCATGGCTTTAAGCCCGTTCTTAATTGGGCGAATGTTTGTTCGTGAACCTAGGTGGAAGTATTCGGCGAACCTAGTTGGTTCTTAATTGGGTGAACTTTTCTTCGCGAACCTAGTTAGAAGTATTCGTCAAACTGTGACGTCGCTTAACATGTTCTGGGAACATTCACCCTATTCAACAAACATGGCCTCTGATTGGCTGAGAGCAGAGCTCTCCTGTGGATGAAGAAGAAATAAAAATAAAAATGGATGACGGTGTCGCTAGGTTCTTCACTCGTTTCAGAGGGAATTTGCTTATTTGTTGACTTGTGGGAGGCGCAGCCTTGTCTCAGGGACCCAGAATGAGATAGCAGTTAGTTGAATTACCCTGTGAGGGATGATTAAAGTATACTGAATGACTTTAGCCCACATTTTTTATCATGCTGCCTGCTGCGCGTCTGCCGCAAGTTCAGGCCGAAGCTCGTATCTAATTACAAGCCAATTGAGAACGAAGTAAAGTTCATTGAAGTGTCCGAACCATGTTCGGCAAACTAAAAGTTCAATTAAGAAACGAATCATAGTTTGTCGAAGTGTCCGAAGTATGTTCTGCAAACAAACATTCGCCCAGTTAAGAACGGGCTTTACCTAGGTTCACATCAGGCCGGTAGAGACTGAGTAAAATGAAAATATGGTCTTACCTAGGCTTTCTGACAGGTAAAGAGTGAAAACATGGCCTTACCTAGGCTCATTTCTGGCAGGTAGAGAGTAAAATCACAGCCTTACCTAGGCTCATTTCCCACAAGTAGAGACCGAGCAAAATAAAAACATGGTCTTACCTAGGCTTTCTGGGAGGTAGAAGATAAAAACATAGCATTACCTAGGCTGATTTCTGGCAGGGAGAGAGTAAAAACATGACCCTACCTAGGCAGATTTCTGGCCGGTAGAGAGTAAAAATATGGCCTTACTTAGGCCGATTTCTGGCTGGTAGAGAGTAAAAATATGGCCTTACCTAGGCTCATTTCCGGCAGGTAGAGATCAAGTAAAATAAAAACATTGTCTTACCTAAGCTTTGTGGGTGGTAGAAGGTAAAAACATAGCTTTACCTAGGCTAAAGTCTGGCAGATACAGGACGAACGGCTCGCAGAACCCAGTCCCAAAACGAAACTTTTCCCACAGGATCTCGCTCAGCAGTAGAGTGCAGACGTTAAGGCCAGTCTGCACACAGCAAGTGAAAAATGCTCAAGTTATTTGCATGATACATTATTAAGTTTCTTTTACCTTTTCAGTGCTCTTGTGTTTCATAACCTTCTGGTTGTCGCCTAAATGAAGGCACTTGCATAAAAAAATAATGTGTACATTGTTTCATTGCGCATTCTCTTTTTATTTAAATTTTGTGTATTTGATACAAATTTACACTTTGGGTGGGGGTCAGTGGCTAATCCTGGGGACAAAACAAAAAACACTAAGGTCCTGTGTGCTAGAGACATGAGCATGTTAAACTTAAAGGTCCCACAATAACAGAAAAAGCACTGCCCTGGCAAAGGTATGGAGAAGTTTTAACAGAGGACCATTGTTCAGAATTTTCACGAAGGTGGTCACAACATTGAAGTGAGATTGGACACAGTGCTGACCTGGGGTCATTCTCAATAAGCCGGGTCACAACAGGTAATGAGATCAAAAGCAAGGGTGGAACGAGCAAAACGGCAATCAAACCTTACTTTTCATTTGATCTCATGACCTGCCATGACCTAGCTCATTAAGAATAAGAATGACACCAGGTCAATACTGTGCCCAACCTTGCTTTCTGTTTTATGACCTGCTATATAAACCTATCTCATTAAGAATCATCCATAGTAGGGATTAATGAGCAGGTTGGGTAGCGAGACTCTCCCAAAACATCTGAATGACTACAGTGTAGAAAGTCTGAATCTAAGTTCTAACTCACAGTTTTTTTTAAGCAGACATGTTATATGTTCATGCACATGAATGCCCCCCCCCCCCCACCCCCCCCACACACAAATATTGCTCTGCAGACACACATCTGTACCAGTTCTTGAAGCCGAAGGAAGGCTGGCAATATGTTCGCATCCATGTCACGAAGTCTTTCACTCTTGTCCAGTACCTATCACCCACATATATACATTTCAGCTGATGAACATATAAAAAATGCAATACTACAGCCCACTAAGCAATATTCACTGACTTGAACAGAACAATGTTAAAAAAACAAAAACAAATTTTATCTGACATCTCTTTCCTCCCTTGTCCCCTGGTCTTTTTTAAAATCTGTTTGGCAAAAAATGTAACCCAACACCAGGATCAGTTAAATCAGAACTTTAATGTTGGCGTTTGCATTCACCTGCCTCACACTCACTCACACACACACACACATCAGCATAGCTGTCACACTTGCTGTCATGTAAAAAGACTCTCATGATCAACCTTAGTTCAGTGATTTACAATGCAGAGAATCTTATTCACCAGGCAGAGGCCCCAATTGACAATACAGATTTTTTTTAACTTGTAGTTGTACAGAGTCTGTCTTACAATGTAGAGGGTCTCATTTTGAAGCTCGCGCAGCTCCACCTCAGCTTTGAGATGACGCACAAAGTCATTCATGTTGTCACATGTGATTGGAGCAGTAAGCTTCTCTTCCCTTCGTCCCGAGAGGGAGGCTATTGAGGATGTGCTCATAGAGGTAGCGAGAACTGAAGCATTCTATGCAGTTCACAAACACACTGGGTAGCTGCACAAACACAGAAGAGGCGTATCATCAGCAAGGTACATTTCTAGCTATTGTATGCACACACACACACACACCAGTTTGAACAACAGTCTCATTGTCAAAAATGATAGTCACTGACTAACTCCCACTTGTAACACATTTAGCTCTATTTGGTCATTACCAAATACCCCTCCTCCCTCCCAAGTCACAAATATCCTGAAACACCCCCACCCCTAACAATACCAGGAATGCAAGACAAAAACAATACCCTGCCTTTAAATGTGATGAAAACAGTATCAGCATTGTGTGTACCTGTGATAAGCATGGCTGCAGCGGCATTTAACAAGCTCCAGGGAAAACAAATATATATATTGTCAATTAGTGAATTACTCACCCCAAGTGTTTTCAACAAAGTTTCAGTGATGTAAGTCTTCCCTGTTGCAGTGTGACCATACATAAAGATGGAGGCTGGGGTCATATGATGCCTCTGAAAAGACAACAAACAGATGTCACTGACTTGGTGACTGTCATGCTATCTGAATCTTATTCAAGTGTGTGTGTCACTGTGTGTGTGTGTGTGTTTAGGAGTGTGTGCACATTTGTGTGTGTGTGTGTGTGTGTGTGTGTGTGTGTCACTGTGCGTTTTATGTGTGTGTGTGTGTGTGTAAAATTTGTGTATGCAAGTGTGTGTGTGCGTGTAAAATTTGTGTATGTAAGTGTGTGTGTGTGTGTGTGTGTGTGTGTGTGTGTTGTGTGTGTGTGTGTGTGTGTGTTATGTGTATGAGTGCATGTGCGCATGTATACATACATCATTAAATGTGCATACTTTGCACACATGTATGCAACTAGCAGGTGAGGCAAAGGATCTGAGCTGTCAAGGCAAAACAAAAAACATACAAAAACAGGCCTAAAAATGGTGGGAGCAAGGGTTAGATGAACAGTCACTTACTTCTCCAAAGAGTGACAAGAGAAGGTTGAGCTGTGAGTTTCTGCACTGCACACGCTTGTGCAATGCTGTTACTGCATCTGGGTCATGACCCCAGTAATACTGGTCTGCAGTACTCAAACTCATCCTTTCACGAATCTTTCATGCTCTGCAATGACGGTTGACAAGTAATGAAGTATGAAAAGTATGAAATACTATAATAAATGATATAGCATAAAATTATTCGTCATTGTCTTAAAAGAAAAACAGCAACAACAACAAAACTTCTGTTTCAAATTAGTCAGTTTAAGAATTCTCATAAACCACATGGTGCCATTTGACAGATTTGTTAATGTTTAACTCATTTTCAAAAACATTGTAAACACACATGTATACACAGTGACAGACACACAATATCCACTTTTAGCCCTGTTGGTTTCATGTCACCAAACGGAATACTATGAGAATATTGCCAATACCATTTTAAAATAAAATTTCCAGCCTGTATTCTTAAAGTTGAATCTGAAACGTGTGAAACAAAGTGAATACTGATAGTACAGCCCCATTCCATGAACCATCTGCATGTGCATGCATGTGTGGGTGTATTTGCACATGTGTGCATGATCAGTAAATTGGCAGGCATGACTCAAAACAGAAAAAGCACGGCTCAGAATTCACAGTAAGACACTTGCCCCTGTCCACTGCAAAGCATGGCTCATTTTACTACGTGGTGAATGTCAGATTGACGAATGGTGCAAATGCCAAACAGAAAATTGGCCTCAATTTGAAAAATTGCACTCCTAGTCCTACTCCTATCAGTGCACAAGTTCAAACAGTACAGAGTTTGTTTGTATCCTAATATATTAGAACCTACTTATTAGTTTTACAGCCCCCGTCTCCTTCCTGCTATATAATAATACAGAAAATAAAGGCATGGTGCAGTAGAGTTACTGTAACTAAGTACATTATAACATTAACAGTTGTAACACTGTCAACAGAATCCAAGAAAGCATTCCACTTTCCAGTTTAAGAATTTGTACAGAAAATCATATTTCAAATAGCACACCATATATAGCCTCATACCATTTGAAGAACTACAATGACACTAATGACAGGGCTATAATTTAGTGGATATTGCCCCCTGTTGCATCCTTAACGTTTTGTTGTGACTGTGCCAACTACGGCTGTCAAAAACTCAGTAATTCTGGGGATTAAATTGCTTCAGCCGGCAAGTCGTACCTTACTTCATTACAATTTCTATCTTCATTTTGTCTTCTGGTGTGCTTACTTGTGTTTTGTGATGTGAGTGCATGAATGTTGATTCCACAAACTTTGTCTTTTTAATTTAGTACAAAAAACTTAAATAATATAATCAGAAAGTTACAAGTATAAGGTTTGATACTATGAATGATAGCTATGTCCTTCCTCTGCTTAAAAAAAAAAGGGAAAAACACACACACACACAAAACTGATATTCTGTGCAGCAGGATAAGAACTACAGCAGTACAGGGTTCCAAAATTTAGTGGTAAAAATTATGGCAGTTGGGGTTGGGCACCACTGTCGGCCAGAACAGCTGGGGCTGAATGGGTCCACGGAAGGAGAAGAGTTGCAACAAATACAGCGTTTGCCGAATTTCTGAGTTTAGGATACTGAACTTGACAACTGCCCTACTTCTTTCAGTTTAACCAGTACTGGTTACCCGTCACGTCAGAATCGGAATGTGATAACTGAAATACATTTTTTTAAATTTTTTTTAATACAAATTTAACAATGTGTTTGGATGTAAAACTGCGTCACCATTCCGAAGCTGCGGTCCTTGGGGTAAGCCTACGAGTCTCAAACGAGCTTCTCTGTGTGCATGAAGATCACAAAAGACACTGATCAGATCACAAACAACACTAAACTGACTATCAGTAATCTAGCCCATGCGAGAGCTCGGAGGATTTGGACTAGAAACATCAAAATAACCCAGCATGCACTGAAAGTGTCAGTCTTCAAGCAAAAGACTGTGCCAAAGTAGAAAAAAAACGGCTATCCTGCATTCAAAAGGGCCGCTCCATAACGTTAGTCGATGCGACCGCATGTGGTTTCTGTGGACGTTAAGCCCTACAATTCATTCATTCGTTAGACGAGATAAGTAGTCGCAACTTTGCAAACCGGAAATAGGCTCTGATGGCAAACTAACCCGCTCGCACTCAAAACTTCAGCTTCAACGAAACATACTTTCAACAATAAAATAATGCACCAGTAAACCTATCTATTCAGACATAAACACACACATGCCCGTCAATAATCAGTTGTTTTGTGTGAAACACACTTAGTACCTCAACCCGTATGCAGCGTGTTCTTTTCTTTTCCCGCCACTTCCGCCTCAGCAGCCAATCAGCACGGTTTGTCGTGACCCCAGAGGTTAATCGCATATTCATTACTGTTGTGTGTCTAAAAATACCCCGTGTAGGCCGGCCCGCGTGCTTGGATCAACAGACTGGGCCTGGCTACTGCGAAAGCCTGACTCAAAAACCTGCCGGACAAGTTTTGGAACTTGTGGGCAGACTTTCAGGTATTGTTGGTCTATATTTGTAGGAGAGGAAATGTGCATGAGTAGCGACAGGCAACTCAGCCCGGCTTGAAACACGGCCTCACCCTTTCGTACTTTTCGTCTGCTCTGTCGTCGACTTTCATCTCGCAGTCCAGAAGGGGTGTGATTCCTAGAGGCAGGATCAGACTGTCTGCTTCCAGGTAGGACCAAACCATCGACGACTGTCTCTGCAGGTGTGAGAGACAGGTATGGATCCTAAATTCAACCCCGATACGGCCAAGGCCTACCACTTTCGCTACATGCGCGAGTATCGGGCGGTGGCGGTGCTTTGGGGTTTGTTGTCCATCATTTGGTGCATCCTCAACCTCGTCACCTTCGTTCAGCCGCAGTGGATCGGAGACACCTCGTCCAGCCCTGGCTATGGCCACTTGGGAGTGTTCCAGTACTGCTACCCCGACGACAACCAGGCGAGATACACCTGTTCTGGCAGCTTCACCGACTTTGATACCATCCTCAACGACCCTTTCCGTGCCTGCACCTTTTTCGTTGGCGTGTCCGCCCTGCTGATGCTGATCGTCGTCGCCGCTCTCCTCCTCTTCTTCTGCTTCAAGAAAACGGCCGTCTTCATCTTCTCGGGCATTCTCCAGCTCTTCTCGGGTAAGATTTTGTGTGTAGCGTGTTGCCTTTTTCAACACCCCCTCCCCGTCCCCCTTTCCTTTCCAGTTCAAGTATGCCATGTGAGGTGCTTGTGTACATGAACCTGATACGTGTTAAGTATGTGTTATCAGTTATTGAAAATTAATGAATGATGATCCCTTCACATGCTTTTCCAGAATATTGCAGGGCTTTCTTTTGTGACAGCGGAGGTCACGTAACAAAAATAAGACCTAATTTATTTTTATCATAGAAATAGAACATCTGATTCTATTCCTTGCAGCCTGGCAGGTTTATTGTGTCCTGGCATGTACATTTTGAAACTAATTAATCTTGGAGAGAATAAAGCTATAATATAAACAAAGCTATAATATAAATAAATAGTCTCCTCAAGAGCTTTTCTAGGGAGGCCCTCCCTCTGTTCAAATTTTCACCCTAACTGGGGCCTTCCTTGTCGACTGGGTGGGGGAAATTTATATATTATATATTATATATATATATGCAAAACCAAAGATTGCAACTAAATTAAAGTTTATATATTATATAAACTGAAGAATAGATTGATATCTGAGTGCTAGATCCTTCTGCTTCTTATCAACAGCATAAAAATCCAAGTACCAAGTCTACTATACTGATGACACTGAACAGATTTATCTGTAAAATAAACTTTTTACACCAGTTTATGCTTCTGTGAGATCATCAACAGCCCTAGGAAAGGGGTGGGATAATGTGTGTGAGAGCATGTGTGTTTGTGATGGCATGTGTGCGTGAGAGTGGTTCAGATGACTTTTATGTCTGTGTAACTTGCATAATGTATGTGAATGTCAGTATGAATATAATGCTATGTGAATAATCTTAGAATGTGAGACTGAAGCAATGCCCCAATCTTACAGCTGCACCCTCCCTAAGCCTCAGATTACATTTTGTTGAGTGGGTCTGTTTACACTTACACTAGTTACAGTGTTACATGTATTTTAAGTGATCACTGATTTTCATCAAAATAAGAAGATAATAATAATGACTCAAAATCTTGTTTTACAGTTAATAGTTCTTGACTAGTTTATTGTGTGTTCGTTGTTTCGCTAGTTTTGAGTGTGATGTGATTTTATGGCATTGGTTACATAGGCTGAGAGCCTCAAAACATGCACAGCAAAACCATTGCCAACAGTTTAGCCTGTTTTGTGTGTATCATCTACCCCAAAATAGTAAGTGCAAATTTCTGCAGATTCTATGCCTGGTTGACTCTGCAACTGGACCAGATCAATATAAATTATAATTATTCTGGTGACCTCACCAAACAGCAACTGTATGGTTGGCTCATGATGCGCTTGGTACTTTTGCCACTCATTCCCATCTTGTTTATGATGTCACTGACACATTCACAGACTTTACTTAACAAGCAGGATAAGTAATCAAGTGAAAATTTGCTGTTTATTTTTTATTTTTTAAAGTATATTCTTTTAATTCCATTCCTACAGATAGGGCCTGCTATACTTTCGCAGTTCGGTTTCCCTTAATTTTTAAAGCAAGACCAAAAAGATTGGCACTGATAAATGTCCAAATAAATGTCACTCCACATCTGACTGGCAGGGAGCACATTGTTTATCTTATCTCCAAAAACCTTGTCTTCTCTTTTCTTATCTTTTATTTGACCAGAAGTATGTAACTGACTTTGGTGTACCAAGTGAAGTATTTTCCAGTGAAACCGGGGTTTAAATATCTCTGAACGTGTGGCTTCCACTGAACGCTTGGAAATGGAATGCACTTGTCAGTGTTTGTCAGTGGGCGTTATCAATCGAGGGAGGGGTAGAGTGACGTCATATAATTCAAAGGCAGTGCTGTTCTGAGCTTCCTCATGATTCAGGGAAATGTAGAAGGTGACAGTTTTTTCTATTACTTTTGTGTTTTGTGGGGAGTTTGCCTGTTGAAATTATGATGTTATTGGAGGGCACAAGACCAAACGAATGTACACGAAAGCTTTGATACTGTATACAAGAAAAAGAACAGAAGAAAATAAAATTAAAATACAGTCCTTTGAAACACGACCAGGAAGAATTAAAGAACAGAACAAGCATAACGTCAAACCACCTAGTATAGGTATATGTTTTTTATTAAAACAGAAAACAAACATTCGTAATGGTGACTTCCAAGGGTTGGGGGGGGATTTGTCTTTTTGTGTTTATTTTTATTTTATTTTTTATCATACAGCTTTGTGTGTTCAGCAGTATCTAAATATTTGTTCTGTGCATGTTTTAACGGATACTTCATTTCAGATATGTAATGCATTTTCAAAAGAGTCTTTGTGCTGCTGTTGCTGCACGGAGAAGAGATTTCGTAACTGTCTGAAGGTGTGTCCACCGATAGTTTTTGTGTGCGTGAGTCTAGCGTTTGGCTTGCCTCAGCTCCAACCAGTACTGAACCAACACCCCATTTTTATGTGCTTGAACCTTTGATAAGGCCGCCCAGAACTGAGAGACTGGCCAATGGACCACAGGACTTAGTCTGCCAGTGGTCTAACATTTGCAGACTAGTTGCGTTAGTGACCACGCAGAACTTTACCCATCAGTTGGTTTCAGCAAAATTTATTCCATACTTCTTAACAATAAAATGGAAAAAGAACTGTTGAGCCGTTAAAGAAGCAAATTGATTTATATAAGTACAATCAATTCCAGCCGCTCCTTTTTGTTGTTACTGTTTTTGTTTTTATTATTTTTGTAAGATATTGTTGTTGTAAGAGACTGCTGAATGGCCCGTCATCGCAGATCAGTTTCTTTAGTAAGAAATTGGTGGCCTGTCATTGCAGACTACTTTAGTTTTTTTCATAAGTCACCAGTGGCTTTTAATGCAGACATATTTCGTTAAGAAGAGCCGGACTGACGACCTACCTGTCAAAGAATGCCGACTTTTGCGGTGATCAGAGGAGGGAATTAACTGCCTTCAGTTGACATTTTATACATTGTGATACTTCTCCAATGACAGTTCGGTTGAATTATGTTCTGGACACGTACACGCTACCCCTTCCCATGCACGCACACACACACACACACTCTCTCTCTCTCTCTCTCTGTCACACACGCTGTAACGAGAAATCAATGGGTCATGCATATAATATGCATAAGATGTGCGTTAGCTGAGGTGTGACCTCACCCAAAGTGCTGTCATAACACACCTGTGTATATGAGTCAGGGATTCCTCACGCCCTGGAACTGCCGACCAACCTCAACCCTTGGCCAGCGTCCACAGCCACGATCAATCGGCCAGAAGGTCGCCAAACATGTGACAGCATGGTCCACCCGACTGCAAGGTCCACCCTTCCCATCCGCGAATCCAGTCCGGCTGGAACTCGCCTAGGGGCGGGTAGCCGGCCGGCACGGTCACACCTGGCTACACGCGAGGTGTGCCACTCTCACAGTTACGGGTACAGCGGCCCCGTACACTCATTGCCTGAGATCCAGTTACGTGAAAGTGCTGGGCCAAAGGTGGAAGACTGGCCGCTGGTCAGGTTTTTCTTCTGCGGGCGAAGTTCGCCTTCGATTGACCGAATGACCGACTCGGTGACTGACCACGGTAACACTAACAGCGCGACTGAAAGGCGCAGGCGTTGATCGAGTCGCTTGAAACTATCATTTTCTTGTCCGTTAAGGTGTGTGTGTGTGTGTGTGTGTGCACGTTTCCCTTCTCCAGTGCTACTCGTATTTGGTTTTGGGTACAGATGCCATAAGACCAGATGGTATTGTCACCGACACGTGTTACCAAATTTGCCACAAACCAAACCAACAAAACACAAAACAAAAACAAAAAAATGCTCAAACCATCAACACAGTTGACAGCGACCAAATTGTCGCAGGAAAGAGGGCCTGGCTTTGGGTACAGATGCCATAAGACCAGATGTTATTGTCACCGACAGGTGTTACCAAATTTGCCACAAACCAAACCAACCAAACAAAAAACAAAAACAAAAAAATGCTCGAACCATCAACACAGTTGACAGCGACCAAATTGTCGCAGGAAAGAGGGCCTGGCTTTGGGTACAGATGCCATAAGACCAGATGTTATTGTCACCGACAGGTGTTACCAAATTTGCCACAAACCAAACAAAAACAAAAACAAAAAAATGCTCGAACCATCAACACAGTTGACAGCGACCAAATTGTCGCAGGAAAGAGGGCCTGGCTTTGGGTACAGATGCCATAAGACCAGATGTTATTGTCACCGACACTTGTTACCAAATTTGCCACAAACCAAACCAACCAAACAAAAACAAAAATGCTCGAACTATTAACACAGTTGACAGCGACCAAATTGTCGCAGGAAAGAGGGCCTGGCTTTGGGTACAGATGCCATAAGACCAGATGTTATTGTCACCGACACTTGTTACCAAATTTGCCACAAACCAAACCAACCAAACAAAAACAAAAATGCTCGAACTATTAACACAGTTGACAGCGACCAAATTGTCGCAGGAAAGAGGGCCTGGCTTTGGGTACAGATGCCATAAGACCAGATGTTATTGTCACCGACAGGTGTTACCAAATTTGCCACAAACCAAACACAAAACAAAAACAAAAAAATGCTCGAACCATCAACACAGTTGACAGCGACCAAATTGTCGCAGGAAAGAGGGCCTGGCTTTGGGTACAGATGCCATAAGACCGGATGTTATTGTCACCGACACTTGTTACCAAATTTGCCACAAACCAAACCAACCAAACAAAAACAAAAATGCTCGAACTATTAACACAGTTGACAGCGACCAAATTGTCGCAGGAAAGAGGGCCTGGCTTTGGGTACAGATGCCATAAGACCAGATGTTATTGTCACCGACACGTGTTACCAAATTTGCCACAAACCAAACCAACCAAACAAAAACAAAAACAAAAATGCTCGAACCATCAACACAGTTGACAGCGACCAAATTGTCGCAGGAAAGAGGGCCTGGCTTTGGGTACAGATGACATAAGACCAGATGGTATTGTCACTGACACGTGTTACCAAATTTGCCACAAACCAAACAAAAAACAAAAACAAAAAAATGCTCGAACCATCAACACAGTTGACAGCGACCAAATTGTCGCAGGAAAGAGGGCCTGGTCTCAATGTTTGACGAATCAGCACAATACAGAACCATACGATATATTACATTGTAGCTCTATTGGCAGGTGTCAAATCAATGTGCACAAACATAGAGAGCAATTATATGATGCAATGCGTGCGTTCTGACACACTGGGGAGGAATATCATATTAAGGGTTGGTGTGCATCGAGGGGGGGGGAGGGGCAATTAACCACTGAACGAGTGTGTGTCAGCTCCACAGAAGGGTAGGTAGAACATCCCATGAACATGACTTAATATATAATTATATGCACCTCAATAGCTCAGAGGGCCTATGAGCAGAGCCGGTTTTGCCTAGCGGGAAGGCGTTTATAGGCTGGTAAGCAGAGGGACCTCGTTCGATTCCGCTTCAGCTCTCCTCTCTCTTCAAAAGTTGTGGCCTGTGGACACTGTCTTGTGACTTTGTCCCTCACAAAATAATAACGAGACATTAAAATGGCCCTCGTCGCTGCCCGTCTTAATGCAGAATCATTCTGGTGGTGACACTGCTAGTATAGTCCCACCATCGCCTCATGAGATCTCGGTCCCCGCTAGCACCTCTCCGGAGACAGCTCGGCATTACACAAATCTAACGAACAAGGGATCTCCCAGTTAAATGAGTGTGTGCTCTGCGCTATAAGGGTAGCGGTGGGACATCCCGTGAAATGAGAGTGCTTCACGCAGGGTAGGTCTGGAGCATCCCCGGCGGGGCCAGTAAATCGGTTGTTTATGTGTATTCCACGGAAGGGTAGAGGGTGGGGCTATTCTGCTCTGCACAATGGCAGGTTTAAGGTTGGATGACTGTGTGTGCTCCAAAGAGCAGTGCAAGGTGGGCTGTCCTGCTTTGCCGAAGGGCAGGATTAAGACACCCCGTTGAATCAGTGTCTCCAGACAAGGGTAGAAGGTGGGATGTCCTTCTTTGCCGAAGGGCAGGATTAAGACACCCCGTCGAATCAGTGACTCCAGACAAGGGTAGAAGGTGGGATGTCCTTCTTTGCCGAAGGGCAGGATTAAGACACCCCGTTGAATCAGTGACTCCAGACAAGGGTAGAAGGTGGGATGTCCTTCTTTGCCGAAGGGCAGGATTAAGACACGCCGTTGAATCAGTGACTCCATACAAGGGTAGAAGGTGGGATGTCCTTTGCAGAATGGCACGGTCAGGGCACCCCGATGAATGACTCCAAACAAGGGAAGAAGGTGGGATGTCCTGCTTTGCTGAAGGGCGGGGTTAGGGCACCCCGTTGCATGACTGTGAGTGCGCGGTAGCCGAAGGCTAGGGGTTTCATGCTTTGCAGAAAGGCATGGTTATGGCACCTCGTCCAATGACCGTGTGTGCTCCGCAGAAGGGTAGGGTCCGAGGGAGCGATTAAATGAAAGTCTTACGCACAGAAGAGATATGAATAAGACTACAGACGAAGGTAGATATGTTTCATTATGTCTAGCGCCTGTGCTGAGACCGTCATATAGTGCCTGCCACATGCACTAGAATCGTAAGCGAAAATTTTAATAGGTCTTGGTGTGGCATTTAAGCGTGTCCAACTTTTAACCTAAGCTTCTCGCATGATTGTGCAAACGCCAGGTCCAGTGTAGGCGTGGTTGTTTGATGTAGTGTTCGGTGTACAGTTCATGCGGTGTTCACGGACTTGCCTCCTCAAGCCTACGGGTCATCTGTTACACTAGTAGTACCTTGATTCTGCATGCATGGCTTTTCCATTGGTCTGACAGGTAAACTGCTACACGTAAGCGTGCGATCAACCGTACACACCTGGGCGGCTGATTTGTCTAATCAGCATAAGCGGTTGTCTTAAAGGTGTTGTAGATAAAATCATGATATCGGTTCCAGACGTGTGTGGACTGGCTGAACTTGAAAGCCGCCGAAACCACACGGTCACAGTCCGCGGAGTATCGCCTGTTTGGTATTTCATCAGCGGCATTTCATGACAGTGTCCAAGAGCTCGTTGCGTCACTGCAGTGTTTTGAATGATGGGGAAGAAACAACAACACTGCAATGTTTTGAATATATCAGTGATGAAAAACCACCATTGAAGTAGGCATAGGGGACTGGCACTTTCCATACACGTTTCTGGAGTCTGTAAAGTCTCAATGTAAATCCCATTGATGATTAATGAATTATTTAATTTTCAGCGGCAACATGTGTGTGTGTGTGTGTGTGTGTGTGTGTGTGTGTGTGTGTGTGTGTGTGTGTGTGTGTGTGTGTGTGTGTTATACATCCATCAGTTTGAACACAGAACTTCATCTGCTGGTAAAACCGAGTGACTAACAAGTTTGCGCGTGGAACCATTTTACTCGATCATTTTCATGCGCAATGTTCTGTCATTCAGGCAGCTGCGTTCTATCTTCAGAGGCACTCACCATTCACAGCTGAGTGAACCTCGGAAACTTGGTGGTCTGAGGCTATTTTACCAACCCCCCCCCCCCCCCCGCCCCCAACGGTTGGGTGAGAAACTACCCTTCCCTTGCATTGTGCTTAGAACCGCGGCCAGAGCTATACCGGCTTTCACAAGCCTTTTTTCTCACGGCCTTGCCGCCGGGTAGCACCAGAATGTAATTTATATTTATTGCCGGCCTTGAATACCTCGCCAGTACTGCTTGAAATTCCGCCTTCCTCATTTATGTTTTCCGAGAGTCATTTAGTTCCCCCGTGGGTCAAAGCCTAACCCCGCCCCTACCCCCACACACCCACCCACTTCTCCCCTCTTCCTTCGACTCACCCTTCTTCCTCACCTTCTTCGAACATAGAAAGTGACGTGGCTCACGAACAATAAATATGATTTTTTACTTGTGATCCGACGAAATAATATTATATCGCTGCGACCCAGCACTGAACCCGATGAGGCGGCTGTTAGTGTAAAATCTCCAGCGATGTTTTAACCTCAGTTAACCTTAGTGAGTCAGTGGGGGGGGGGGGGCCTCGTCGGATCGGTAGTAGTAGTAATGGGATTTTTAACGTCTTGTCAAATGCGCACTTGGGGGTCACCTCAGGACTGTCGTCAAATCGCAGTTTGATAGTTTAGAAGTCCACCCTAACAGTGTTTAGTCATAAAGGGGTAAGTATTAAATGAACAGATAATCCGCATCAGTCACTAATCTTTCACTGAGTGAAAGCTGTCACGTTTTGCAGACCTTTCATTAATTGATGTTGTTGTCTGAGCAGAGAGACTATTGCTCTGGCCTAAGCTGTAACCTGAACTGACCATAAAGAAGTAGGCTTCAGAAACATCTACAGGTCAATGAAAATGAAATCCAAAGGAAGAGGATCCTGCTCGGTGTTAACCCTTTCCATACCGCCAATGGACAAAGCCAGTCTAAAGCGAGACAAATCAAGTCGTCAGCTATGGTTACCCTCCGGCTGCTGTAAATAATAACTTGACTAAGCTGCTTTCTTTTTCTGCGTTTTTGGTTTTGTTTTTTACCCCGGAATCTTTTGTAATGAAACAGCATTCTTGCACAGTGAGCCGTCTAACAAAAAAGGCAATTCAAACAGCAACCGGAACCAGCAGTCTGTCTACTGAACTGTTGGGGGTAAAGACGTGGTTCCCTTTTGCGTCAATCCTGTCCGTTTGCCGCAAACAGTCAATGTGAAGGTCATGCTAGGTATCGTGTGACGAAAGGCCAGTAAATCTAATGGTGACGAAAGGCTAGTAAATGTAGTGGTGACGAAAGGCCAGTAAGTCTAGTGGTGATGAAAGGCTAGTAAATGTAATGGTGACGAAAGGCTAGTATGTCTAGTGGTGACGAAAGGTCAGTAAGTCTAGTGATGACGAAAGGCCAGTAAGTCTAGTGGTGACGAAAGGCCTAGTAAATCTAGTGGTGACGAAAGGCCAGTAAGTCTAGTGGTGACGAAAGGAGCTCTCAAGTATGATGATGATGATGATGAAGTGATGCTTTATGTCCTCAGATGTCAGTTGACATATTAGGGACAAGTTGTGACCAATGCCGAAGCACGGTGCAATAAATCTTTACGTCCACGGAGACCAGAAGGCTCGTTAGGACGGACAGTCCAGGACGTCCACCTCGACTCTCACACAGCTCCTGAACCATGTGAAGTATGAGGAAACCATGGACCTATTATATATATATACAGGTCCATGGAGGAAACCGTACGGGCGTTGGAGGGGTTAACAGAGAACGTCAGCGAGAGGTCTTTACGACCAGGACAGGACGGTGGTGTTGCGGCACACGCCCACGGAACCGTCCACCATCCTAGCGGCAGAAATGTCTCCCAACAGGCTCCCGGTGTTGATGAGTTACAGTTTTGTTTCTCACTTTTATTGCCGCTGGCCTGAATTGCTAGCGACCTGCGGTGGAAGTTACTAAACGTTGTAAGTGCCCGCGTCGGATTCTCAGGCGGCTTTGCAGTAGACTGAATGGCAGTGCAGTTTAGTTGGTTGAGTGTTGCTTTACGTCCACAGAAACCGTCGGCTTATTAGGGACGGGAGACCAGGACGGCCACGTCGACTTTCACTACACAGCTCCTGAGCTCTGTGCGGTTTGTTTTGGTGGATGCTTTATTAGGCACTGACTGGAGTGCTGGTCGTGTTTGGAATAGAATGGCGCGCACGCTGGCTGTACTCACACACGCGGGCTCTCACACACGCAGCCCCCCTCGCGAGCGCACCACCCCACATACCCCCCCCCTCACTCCTACACACACACACACACACACACACCATCCCTACACACACACACACACACACACACACACACACACACACACACACACACACACACACACACACATGCCTGTGCCTACCTAACTGGGGTGATTGACCGCATGTGAATGTTAATCCTTCTACTGACAGATTTACAATAATAGACCTCACCTCGATCAGTCACTCATAGAAATCGGATTAGCTGTGTTTGTCAATCAACCTACTTAAAATCACGAAGGAACAAAACTTTGCTTCGAAGTTGTTGCATGTAGTGAAACATTGTAGTAATCTGATGAAGAAAACTACGGGAACATGTTGGTGTACGTGTATGCAGATTGTTGGAGAGTGATCGGTTTTCTGTGTTCGATCAAAAGGCATTGACTTTCGGTCCACATATCACACTACAGATAACAGAACGACCTACTGCGCGCGCATAAATAAATAAACAAGTATTAATAAAACTGTACTATAAACACACACACACACACACACACACACACACACACACACACACACACACACACACACACACACATGCATACATACACAGAGTACCATCAGGCTCTTCACAACACAACTCAAAAATACGCACGCACGCACACATACATACACACACACAAGCGCGCACGCCCTCGCGAATTCACAAAATTCACAGGGAATATGCTGTCATCAAGTCAAGAATTGCGACGGTTAAACAAAATGTAACCAAACGAAAAGTGAACACAAAAAGTTATATACAACATGCTCGCAGCGAGAAATTATTTGCAGGCCGGAAAAAAGTAACAGAAAAACAAACAACCCCCCACACACACGAAACCCACACAACAAAAACAGAAAACAAAGCAGCGTGGACATGAGGCAAAGAGTTTCAGGTCTTAGACAAGCGTGTTTCCCGCCTCAGATTAGGCCGCATAACCTCCAGACACCGACCCACTATTTCAAAGAAGCAGCCACCGATGAAATGTGCAGAGGAAGTGAACGTTGTCCTCCTGCGACAGAATCGTTGATATGTATCACCAGTTCAGAAAGTCGTCCTTAGCTCGATGGTTGAACGTGGAAGAATTTCAATGTTATTATCGATGACCCACTGATGGGCATAACCTGTTCCTCAAACAGCAGTCGCTGGCAGATACGTTAGTCATCATACTCTGAGCATCGCTTTCCGAGGAAGGATGTCGTAAACCAGTGTTTGGAGTTTGATTCTAAAGTCGTAAGACATCGCCGCGACTGAAGATCCGTAAATGCCGCAGTTGTGTTTGTCGTTTCAATTTAGGAATGCATGCCGCTTTTGCTGGGGGTGTTATTCCTGTTTGTGTCAGCACTTTGTGGCCGGAACAATTGCGAGTTAGACGGACTAGCTTTTGGGGTGGGGGAGGGGGGAAGCCAGATTCCTTTCTGTGTCCATTCAACCGTAGCCGCGTCCATGGACAGCCGTTTTGCCGGCCACCCGACCAATGAACAGCCCAGGCGGAATCCACCCGCCCAACCCCTCCAGGGACTGGCAACCGCTACTGGGCTACCCGCTTCTCCTTCCACCCCCTCCTTCTCGCAGCAGACAATGACCAACAGCTCGTTGAAGGCCTTCACGAATGGAGCTGAGTCAGACGTTTCGGACCGGCTTGCATTCCAAGTCCGAGTGGAGTCTCTGCAGAGTGTGCAGAAAACAAGTTGGGCATTGTTGCGGCTTTCCCCGCAGTGCAAATTACTGTCTGGACTCCAGAGCTCTTTCAGTTTGGTCGCATATTATGTCAGGATTTTGAGTTTTGCTTGGGTGCCTGCACTCGGCGTGGATGGTCATTTAAGGGGGAAGAGGTAAATATTTTGCTTAACGTCAACAGAAGCAAGGTCGCTTATTTGGGACGGGCAGGGAAAATAAACTGGAGGTCTTGTCTTTATATCCAAGACAAGCTTACTTTACAGATTGTCCCTAACAAATTATGCTCTCTAGCATCTGAGGACATTAAGCAAAAAGAAAGAAAGAACACGATCTGTCATGTCTGGGAAGTGTGTGGCCACGCCTGAGGTAGGCGTGTGCAGATCGACCCACCCTCCGTTGACCATTGCCACTGGGTTTCTGGAGTCGCGGGACAAATCGACAGTTTGTTTCGGTATTCGATCTGATGCAGACTGAAAATGAACATACACGCAAAAGTTAAAACTGTATAATTATATACATAACGCCGCCAGGCTGTCACCACGAGAATGTCTTGCTGGCTGATTTTTGGCATTTTTACAGTCTCTGATGCAAGGCACTTCACAGTAACAGTAACAGAACATAAAATTTTATTTCAAAATTATAGCACCACAAGCACAATACTGCAGCAGGCCTGTTAAATAGGAAATAGCAATACTACCTGGGCTGTGATGCGAGCTAGTGCATTAACATGGGCTGTGATGTGAGATATTTTAACGTTTTATTAATCTGGGGGCGGGGGGAGGGAGAGAGAGAGCACGCAGTCACACACGAACCACAACTTTTAGTGAGAAAGGAGAGCCGAAGCGGAGCCGTACCGAGGCCCTTCTGCTTGCTCTTCTTTCATGTTGCTTTACGTCCACAGAAACCATAAGTCCTGTAAGGGCCGGGGAGCCCAGGACGGCCACCTCGACTTTCACACAGCTCATGTGAACTCTGTTCAGTTTGTCTACCACTGTACCAGCCCGGAGAAGAGAGCAGGTCATCGAGCAGAGGGTGCTTGTCCCAAGGCTGTAGCTAGCCTACTCTGCTAGGTGGCAGCGAAGATAGGTCAAAGCTTTCGGACAGTTAAGGGACATGCGGAGAAAAGCGCTTTGTTGCCATCTCAGCGGGTGTTGCTGTGGGAACTAAAGAAGTTCACCAGCATGAGGAAAATCGCCCTCGACTTTCGGCTGCGAGCGGTCATTACGACATGAACGTCCTGTCAGCACAATGGCCACCTCTTGAGCGACAAAATTGTCCTCCATGCCAGTCGGCTTTATGGCCGTCCCCAGGCCTTGATCCCTTTATTCACCGGTTCTAATGGCGGATGAGGATGGGCGTTGGCCGCCCTTTTGCCGTGAACGTTGATGTGGGTTTCTTTCCAAGGACTTCGGAGACATGGGAACAATTTCCGTCCCTGAAAACTACTGTTGTGATTGTATTCAGGAAGAAAGCCCCACAACCCCCCTCCGCCCACTTCCCCTCGAAAAAAGAAGAAGAAGAAAAGGTTACAGACAGCAGTACAGTGTAGGCCCGATGTCAAGATGATACATTTATTGTTGACCTAACCTTGGAAATGTAATGGCGTATTCTCTCAGTCTCTCTTTGCCCGCCCTACCCCACAAAATGTTGTTCAAGTAAGACACATGTACACAGTCGCTATTAATATTTTGTCATGGACTTACATGTATTATGTAAGTCTAAGTTGTTTGTAGTATTTTCTATCGTATAATATGGAGGACTCTTCGACAACTATGAATGACACTGTGTACATGACGACCTCTTGAAAGTGTGTGTGGGTGGTGAGTGGGGTATGTTTAGACTGGTAAATGGTGTGTGTGTGTGTGTGTGTGAGAGAGAGAGAGAGAGAGAGAGAGAGAGAGAGAGAGAGAGAGAGAGAAAGATGCGCCTTGTACACTATGTACACATAATTATGTACACTACTACGTTTTCATTCAGTACACCGTCTTGACCCAGTTTGATCGGCGGGCATTTCCACAGACAGGAACTTGCTAGGTGGCGTGTTTATCCATTCCGCGCGGCCTAGGCTTGACGGCATGCATGCATACACCAACAGGAACGACTTGTTGCGAGCCTGTGAATTATGTTCACGAAAATATCAATAGCTTCAATGCCCTCTTTCTTCCTTTTCCTCAACGGACGTTCACCTTCACTTGGGTGTAACCCCTACTCGTTGTCTGTGCGCTTACGAGTTAGCTTCTGACCGTTAGTTTCTGCTTTCGAAGCAGCCAGTTATCGAATTTAGAGGTTAACATTCTTCTTTTCTTCCTTTAAAAAATTATTTTGTAACACATACACACAACGTTTTGGTCTTATTATTAATCCCAAGTCATCAAAATATAGATAAAGGTTGTTTATACGTTCACGGAAATCCTCACGTTTTAGCCTGCGTCCTGTAACTGCTCCCTACCCTCTTTGATTACTTTTTTTTTTTTTTTTATTTTTTTATTTTATATTTTAAATAGGTGTGTGTACAAAGTGGTTTCTGTGTTTCAGCAAACATCATATTTTTGACGTGTGCGCTCTATATGTATCTCCAAACCCACTCCTTTTCACAATATGTATATAATAAGTGGTTTTTGTGTTTTTCCAAGTTTCATGAGCCGGTTTGGCCTAGCTGATAGACGGGCGGACTTCGATTTGATTCCGCTTCGGCTCTCCTTTCTCTTCAAAGGTTGTGGTCTGTGGACATTAATTTGCCTTGTGACTGTGCCCCCTTTACTTAATAAAACATTAAATGGCGTTCATTATTCACCTCGTCTATACTCGTCATTGTGATGATCACCGTGCCTTTGTGTTTCAGCAATCTTCATGTTTTTGGCGTGCGTGATATACCCGGCCGGCTGGAACCACTTCGAGGTGACGAGAATCTGCGGGTCGGACGCCAACGAGTTCCGTCTGGGCGAGTGCAGTATCCGCTGGGCCTACATCCTTGCCATCCTGGGCATCTTCGACGCGGCCGTGCTAGCCGTCCTGGCGTTCTTCCTGGCCGCCAAGCGGGCCAAGATCGAGATCTACTCCACCACCGGCACAGTCACTAAGTGTGAGTATACATAACATGTATGCAAGGATACTTATCACACCCCAGCCGACACATGTCTAATAGTAATGCAGAGATATATACCGCGGCCACCACATTACCAAGTACCACGCACACAGAAACGCTATCTGTACGATTTCGAGATCTTGTAGGCTATGCAGGTGCATACGTTCAAGTTTAGTGTTGCTTTACGTCCACAAAGACCATAAGGACTGTTACGGACGGGGAACCCAGCACGGCCACCAAGACTTTCACACAGCTCCTGAGCTCTGTACAGAACATACCGTCACGGTACTGATCATATACATGTACTCAGTCAAGGATACCGTCACGCAACCGTGTTTGTAAAGCGATACTATTAGCCTACACCGTAGTGAACACAGATCCAGTCATAAGATGGTCAAGGCTCACACCTCGGACGTGGGCATTTGGAGCCCACTGGACAGTCAAAATCAGCAGCATGAAGTGGAAATAAAGACAAAGTACACAAACTCCTTGCCTTTCCTGTGGCAAGGTTACGCAGACAGTTACCGAGGCACTTGTAGGCCTACTTCACTGACTCCAATTATCGTATAGAGTGGATGGTCCTTTGCCGACAGCTCGGCGATACCAGTTTAGCGTGTGTTGTGTGTGTGTGTGTTGTGTTGTATGTGAGTGCATGTGTTTGTTAATGTGTGTGTGCTTGCGTGTGTGTGTGTGTGTGCTTGCGTGCGTGTCTGTGTTTGTGTGGTATGTGTGTTTCAGTGTGGTACCGTGTATGTGTGTGTTGCTGTGATATGCGTGTATGTGGTGTGTGTATGCCAGTGACTTCGATACACCACAAATGCTCATTATTATTATTATTATTTTTACTGCGCAACAAAACCAACCAATAGCTGGAGGGATGGAGGAGTTGTATGTTCCATTCAGATTGTTCTGCAGCATCAAACAGGCCGTTAATATAGGTATGCACACACTTGACCGACAAGCAGCTGGTCTTGCTAGGTCTACGATCGGAGAGACTTTGTGGCGTAAACAACGAGTTTCCATTGGCGGTACTTGTTGCATTGTTACAAATTGCTGCGATGTGCTTCAACACGATCCATAGAACGGAACTATTTCGCGTTTTGTAAGGCTGTCAGCCCACACTGCCGTAAGATTATGGTGTTTCGCGGTTTCCAACTCTTTCTAATTAACACTTTGTTTGGCAGGCAAGCTCGCCTTGTGGAAGCGTCTAAATTGAGGGAGGATAAAGCGTTAGCGAACATCCCAGTCAGTTTGGTCTGTACAACAGTACTTTCCTCAGGCGAATCTCAGTCCGTTTCATCCAGCCCGCCCATGCATGCGACGAGCACGATTTCCAGTAGTGTTTGCCTCAGCGAGCTATTTCACGCTACATACGTCGATGTCGCTTGGAGTCAGTGAGGCAGTGAGCGAGTCACTTGGTCAGCCAGTGCATAATTATATGCTGTACAAAATATACCTGGACAGGAGTGGGATCGCAGTCAGAGCAGGAAATAAACGGGAGAGGAGGGAACACCAACAGCTATTTTATATCATAATCAAATGTTGAGGACGCTGCTGGCGACACAGTCGGCGATTTCCTTCCTCCCCCCCCCCCTCCCCCCCAGCCGCCACTGAACAGGCACCGAATGTTGATTAGCCTAGGTGATGGTGTAACCGATGGAAGCAGTTGGCTTCAGACACACAGGTTTTGTAGGAAAAACCTAGAAGGCCTTCATGAGTTTGTTTGTTGTCGTTTCGCTCCGACTCGCACCGTGCTGCATAGGCCTCCGCATTGTAGAATTTACAATGAAGTTCCTTGCATGAAGGCGTGTAAGAGCTGACCGACTGTTTTGCATATATACATGTACACAGGTAAGCCGCTCGCCCGGATTTTTGGACCAGCTTAGCGGCCGGATCAGCGCCGAAGGTGTGGTGCTAACAGGCACTTGAAGAAAACACATTCGCATTGTCGTTAGACGAGGGGAAAGTGGCGGATAAAACGATAGCTGGTATTACCAGCACTGGTATTAGCTACCTGTGGTGTTACTGCCCGTCCGGCCAGCTTGGACAAACCGCCGAAAACGCGGCCTCTTCTCTGTTGGTCTTGACCTCCACAGAAACCGTAGGCTTATTAGGGACGGGAGCCCAGGACGGCCACCTCGACTTTCACACAGCTCCTGATCTCTGAAAGTCTTCGCAGTACTCATGGAAGTCTATCTATCTCTCTATACATCTATATATCCGTGGCTGTACTTGTACGGCAGTTAAGACAGCATTTGTTCGTGGCGTTAAGTTACACAGTGTGGCCCTTGCAAACATCGAATTTGTTGTCGTTCAAGTGACACTGGACGGAAGTCGAAGCTTCGGTCAGCTCTCCTTACGGCTAGTCACGCACGACTGAAATTGTTTTTGCACGGTGTGTTTGTGTTTCAGCGGAGTTGAATGGGTATTCGGAGACAGTGTCCAAGCGGTCGATACCCATCCAGCCCCAGGTGGTGTCCGTTCCAGGGGAAGGCGAGGACGACCGGTACAGCCAGTTCTCTCATCACTCCCAGAAAGCACGCTCCAACCGGGGCTTCCAGCTTTGAGCACATCAGTTACTTCCCTTGGGTCAGGACAGAATCTTCACCAGGGATAGGAGGGGTCGTCAAGCCAGAGCAGATTGGCCTCCCTTTGGTTAGGTGCCTCGTGCTTTTCAGCATTTTCCCAGTTTAGGCAATGAGAGTTTTGTGATATAGCGGTTCATTGTCGAGACATAAGTGGTAACAACAACAAAAAGGTCTCTTTAGTCTAGTTTAAGTTCCGCATTTTTTTTTTAAACAACCAAGTAAACTGTAAATGAAACAGCTGAAGTTTTTGCATCCACACCTGTTCTTGTAATTATTACCTTTGGCTGCAACAAAATATTTTTTTAATGGGTTCTGTATTGTCCCTGATATGTCAGCCCGACATCAGAGGACATTAATTCCCACATCATCATCATGGGTACGGTCAAGCCAAGACTAACCAGGCTCTCCCCCCCTCCTGGAATCTCGGCGGTCCCCACCAAAACTTCTGAGTCAGGCGACAATTCAGCGTTAATGAAGTCAAATGAACAAATGAGACTTACCAGTTCATCTTCATGTGATGGGATAGGTCAGTGAAAAGGGGTGTGGATACGAGGAACTGAACCTTTGAAAGTGTTTCCAAAAAATTAGTTTATGCAACGAAGCAACTGTTATTAATTAGATTATGTTTTGGTCATTGCTCTGGTACCTAAAGTGCATTCCAAAGATTTCGAGTTATTTACGGCAAGAGAAGTTAGTTGTTTTTTTATTTGTACAAACTTAGCGGTACAGTGGAAAAGGTTATTTTGTATTGATTGGAGTTAGGCAAATATATCGTTAAAGACATATATGCAAAGAACCAGAATTGTTCAATAGCAAGGACAGTAACTGATTTTCAAGGATGAATGCCAGGATGTGCGTGTCCATGACTTTTGTTTTTGGCGTATTATTCATAACTTTATTTTGAGAATATGCTGTTTTCCTCTTTGTATTTCCTATTTGCAATAGGTTGCATTAATGCAACAAAAAATAATGAAATGATACGAGTGTGTACCATTGTGGTTTCGTTGTTTATCCTTTTGTTCACAATACTATTATTATTAGTTTGCATTAGTGCAAAAAAAAAAAAAGTGTGCACCATTATTTGGTTTACCCTTATTGTTCAAAGTAAGATTATTAATACGGTTTTTCATTACTAGTATCAAGAGATCATATCTCATTTAGAATGGCTGATTTATTGCATGAGATTAATAAAAAAAAATAAGCCGAAATTGCCGTGACATCATTGTAGCTCTTCGTAGAAAGACTGCAAAGTCATCATCGACGGAGATGTTAAAGGTCACACCCCATGTCAGAACTTTTCAGAAGCTATGTTCAAAATTGACGCGATATGATGTCTGACTGTACAGTGCGATTGGATGTTTTCTTGACCTGAGCAAGTTGCTTTATTTTTATTTTTAAATAGTGCGTTGTATGCATTTATGATCATGTTAGAGTACGCCTTATAGATACATTCTGCACTGTGTATTAATGTACACTCTAATTTGTCTCATGCGTGCCTGATGTATAGTACCATTGTCTTGTCCAAAGGAAGACGTTTACATTCCTAGTGATATTAATAAATGGATACAAACATAAATCACACTCTTTCAGGTTATGGAACACAAAAAAATACCAACCGAAAGAGCAAAATTTTATGAAGCCATTTCTTCAAGGCGACGTTCTTGAGAAATTGAGACTATCTTGAGATATTTCTTGGTTTTATTGTTTCTTTTGCTGCTCAATTGGGAAACTACAGTGTTGAAACCCCCCAGTTTTTACTACTAACATGCATTAATATAACATCGTAATCTCTCTCTCTCTCTTTTATTTTTTGGTTACTGTCTTGTTGGACATAAGAATTCCACAGGCACCCGACGTAGTTAATCCTGGAACTGTTTGCTGTTAATTATGCTGAGCTTAATAGTAAAGAGTGTTCCAAATGCAACAAAAGCAAAAGCAACCCAGAATCAGCATACGTCAGATGCCTGTGCTAAATGGCTACTGCCGCCGTTTTGCTGAAAGCACGGAAATATTCGCGCAGATCAATGTTTTCAGACCATAGTCCCTAGTTTTCAAGTGGTAATGGATCCAGTATCTGGTTTAGTAATCATCTCTATATATCTGAAGTATGTATACTCGCAAAGCTGTATTTTTCTACATTCCATCCATTTTCTTCACTTTTGTATCATACATTCTAAAACATCTACATCTGGAAATAAATAATCATTCTTTTTCTACTAAAATTGTTTGGTATGAAGTGGTGTGTGTGTGTGTGTGTGTGTGTGTGTGTGCGCGTGTGAATACACGTAGAAAACTTCAATAATTACGTAAGCAGTACACGACAGCAAAGACAAACAAACGAGTCTACATGGCAACAAGCCGGCATTTCAGCCCACTGTTCAGAACACTGTCAAAACTTTTGAAAACTGAATGTCACTGGCATTAGATCATGTCGACTCGCACAGACACAAGCAACAGGTAACAAACCTGACCAGCAAACCGTGTCCGAAGACAGTCTACGACATATCACAACCTGACTCAGTCGGGAGCTGCCCCAAACGTAGGCCACAAAACACACACACACACACACACCACACACACACACACACACACCACACACACACACACACCACACACAACACACACACACACACACAACACACACACACACAACACACACACACGATCAAACAAAACGAAAAACCTAAGCATCGCCAGTTAAAATGCGAAAGTTGAAATACATACAGCCGAATATCCAGTTTTTGCATAAAAACATACGTACTAAATTAGGAGCACGAACCGCAATACATCACAACAGACCATGGACATGCCCTATTGTGCAAGTTGAAGTTCAATGTTGCTTTACGTCCACAGAGACCTGAAGGACTATTAGGGACGGGGAGCCGCCCAGGACGGTCACCTCGACTTTCACACAGCTCCCGAGCTCTGGCCATTGTGCAACAAAATATGCATTAAAGGTTTGAATGACACACGAAGATCTTGAGGTGGTGGTCTTCCATAAATGTCGTCCTGTGTGCGGTCGCGTGTCACATGAACCAGTGTGTGTGTGCGTGCGTGTGTGTGTGCGTGCGTGCGTGCCGCGGCGTGCGTGCGCGTGCGTGCGTGCGTGCGTGCGTGCGTGCGTGCGTGCGTGTGCGTGTGTGTGTGTTTCATCGCCTACCATAAAGGTTTCAGTCCCAATTTATTGACGAAGATTTTTAAGAAATGGAAAACTTGGAATGGTGAATGGGCGTTTGCATTGTTTGTTTACAAGCTTTTGCAGTAGCGGCGTCGAAAACAATGCAAAGAGTCCAGGGAAAGGCCCAGTGTACATGCTAACTGCGCCTTTACAGGTGTAAGGGGGAAAACTGGTCTGCAGTTGGCTGAAAGATTATCTCCCTTCCCATTGCACAGCTCGGCGCTGAAAGGCGCTTGATGGCATTTAAGTTTTGTTGTTGTTTTTATCACCATTTTTTACCATGGATTTTTATCATCATCATCGCACGTCACGCTTTTCTGGAAGATTTGTTTATTTATCATTTTACCTATATATTTGTTCTCACAGTTGACTATTAACCTGATCACCGTCGGAGACGTGTTAAGAAATGTAGGCAATACGATGCGAACGAGGCTTTTGACACATTAAGGACAAAAAAGGCAATGTGTATGCAGTGGGTGAGAGAGAGAGAGAGAGAGAGGGGGAGAGAGAGAGAGAGAGAGAGAGAGAGAGAGGAGAGAGAGAGAGAGGAGAGGAGAGGGAGGGAGGGAGGGAGGAGAGAGAGAGAGAGAGAGAGAGAGAGAGAGAGAGAGAGAGAGAGAGAGAGAGAGCGTGGGCTACTACTCCAGCATCCTATTCTAAATATTTCACATTTATGAGAAACACACACACACACACACACACACACACACACACACACACACACACACACACACACACACACACACACAAGAAACAAGCAACGACAAAAGAAAACAACAATAAGAAAAGGAAGGAGAGAGAAGACGCATCGAAAAGGTACACGTAAGCTCAGAAATCTTATTTGTAATCATCCCTCTTCCCTGTGGAAAAGAACGTCTTTCTGTGGACAAGGAATCACGAACTTGCACACAGCAACACCAAGTGTGCAGTGTGTAGAGAAAGAATAAAGAACAAATCTGACTAGATACACACACACACAAACACACACACACACAGAGCAACAAAAAACAAAAACAAACAACACACACACACACACACACACACACACACACACACACACACACACACACACACAAAGAACAAACAAACAAAAAACTAGCCCTCCCCCACCAACAAACAGTAACAGCAGTAATACCGAGAAAAATATAAATAATTTTTAACCCCCCCCCCTCCCTCAAACAAGCAGCAATACTGAGAAAGCTATCAACAATTTAAAAAAAAATCCAAAAAAATCAACACATTCAGTCACTTAGTTAGTCAGTCTATCAGTCCCAGTCAACTCTGTCTACGAGATGGACTCTTCTTTTCAATATATATACTATGGTATCATTAACAAAATAAAAAGGTCAAAAAAGAAAAATGTTAATAAAATAAAATAATGAAATAAAAAATAAAAAAAAGGGGGGGGGGGATGAAGTGCTGTTGCAACTGTCCAACCTGCCGGGTCTTTCAGAAGTTTTCGTGTGACAGTTCCCTGTTTGCTTAGGCACTCAGCAAACTCACCCGTACTCCCTCCTTCACCTGGGCCAGTATAGGTGAAAATCCTTTTACCTGTGTACGTTGGCTCTCAGGTAAACAACCATGGGCTTGCATGCAGCCTTTCCGTGTGTGTCACTTTTTTGTTTTGAACCTATTTTACCGCGTGGTAGCAATGGGGTCTTCTGCACGGAAGCTTGAAGCTTTGGCAAAAATATTGTTTTCCCGTGCAAGTGATTACCTCTACCACCACCACCACCACCACCACCAACAACAACAACAAAAGTCGTAATTACAGCAACAACATCATTTTTACGACGGTTTAAAGTGATCGTTGATATTATTATAATAAAGCATGTCATTATCAGTAAGACCTGCGCAGCGGCATCGTTCATCACTTTACCGTCGTAAACCTGGGCTACTCTTCATCTTTCATAACATATAGCCTAGCATTACTTAACAGGCTACATTTCGACCGTCGTCCTGGCACAACCAATTGCATAATTATAGGCCTGACAATAATTTAATAATGACATTATGATTTGGACGCTTTTTTTTTTAAACGCCTTACCACTGGCACTGATTCGAAGCACACACACACACACACACACACATCATAATGGTGCATGATCCATGACACTGTTCCAAAATAAAACCAAAGATTTTGAATAAAACCAAGAAGCTGAAGGTGAATGAACCGGGAAGGCATGCAGCAGTTACTGGCGTTGTGAATAGGCACGTTTTTGTGTGGAAGTTTTTCTTAAATATTGTATGCAAATATTTTCATTCATTCATGCAAATCATCCGCAAATAGGCCCAGGCGTACATGGAAACTGAAAGAGTGACACTCCCCCCCCCCCCCCCCCCCCCCCCACCACCACCACGCCCCTCGCCGCCCCAACCTTTGCTTCCATTTGTGTATATCTTTAGCTTCTACATCTGTGGTACGTGGTAACCCAGTGTGGGGAATACTACGGTGAAGACGATGACAGAAGAAGAAGAAGAAGACGACAAAAGAAGACACTGCACTAAGGAACGCCAAAGAAGAAAAAAAAAGACAAGCAAAAACTGTCGTCTGCTTCGCCGGGCGACACTCACCTGTGCGTCTGCGCAGTGCGCTTTGGCACCTAATTTCGAAACTCGCCGAACCGGTCCTCTGCCTCAGCCAGAAATAGACACACACCTTCACGTTTACCTGTGTAGTTCGTTACTGCCGTCTGCTCGCCTTCGGAGTGAGTTAGAAAAGGTGGGTTTTAGGCGTAACACGTTGAATGGTACATCCAATGTTATTGCTTGAGCGAACTAAACAGAACTTGACTAGGGATCGATTTTGGCGTGTATTCATCAAATCATCGAGGTTCTTTGTTTAGGCTGTGGTTCATGGGACTTGATAAAGTAAACAGTGATTTTGCTGTTCCGATAGGCCGAGTGTGTGTACTGCAGGGTGTGTTGTGACAGGCAACATTTTAACGTAGATAACAGACTCCGTGATACCCGCATTAGCGAACCGATTTTGATACTGTGTACCAAAATAATCACACCTCAACACTGAAGCACCTCGTTCTTGTTTTGACACAGCCCTCGATAAAAAGCTCGGACTTCAACTTCAACAATGGAGCACGAAGTAGCCTACTCGACAGAACTGACTAAAATCCACCACACCAACTACGTCCGGAACTCTCGCGCCATCGCCGTGCTATGGGGAATCTTCACCGTCATCTACGCCATCCTCAACATCGTCGTTTTCATTCAACCCCAGTGGTTCGGTGACACGGGCGAGAGTGATTTGCCGGGCTTCTTCGGACTCTGGCGTTATTGCGAACTCCTGACTGACGGATCTGATTACAGCTGTAGCGGCGACTTTCTGGAATTTATCAAAATCGACAACCCATCGTTTCAGGTGAGCTGTGCAGATTGTTTTTCGTTCTTTCGTCGTAACTAGAGGCCTAACGAGAAAAGTAGCATGAGGGTACCGTTTAGCTGCATGTTTATGCACCGGAAAATTGTTGTTCGAGACAGGTAGCTGCATTCTTTATTTCGGCGGTGGGGAAGGTGGTAGGCTACTCTTACCCATTTCTCGCTACCTCCTCTACCTGTTTGTGGGTATTCGTGGGTGGAAGGTCTTACTCTTAGCTCTTGAACCCCATACCTATACTACACACACACTCTCTCTCTCTCTCTCTCTCTCTCTCACACACACACACACACACACACACACACACACACACACACACACACACACACACACACACACACACACACACACACACACACACACACACACACACACACGCGCGCGCGCGCGCATTCAAACACACACACGCGCGCATTCAAACACACACACACACCCTGTTGTACTTTACCTATATTTTTTGTTTTGGTTCGCAGAATCCAGTTTTCTTTTTGTACTATGTATATAATATATATAATGTGTATGTGTGTGTATGTGTGTGTGTGTGTGTGTGGTGTGTGTGTGTGTGTGTGTGTGTGTGTGTGTGTGTGTGTGTACATTTTGTATTCCAACGAAGAAGAGCTCAGCATTTGCACCCACAGAAAATCATAGCAGCCTAGTCTGAAAATGCAAACATAGAATAAGACAATAATAAGTACCGAATCAACACACAAGAGAGTTAATTAACGCTCGAAAGACGTCACACAAACAGAACAACAAAGACATTAATCGCCTACGGTAACTCTCACCTGGCATGCGAGTACATAAACTCCACCAGAGGATCCGGGCACATTAATAATTGGCCTACATAGTGTTGACTGTACCGGCTGGCTGAATGTTGGTACTGGATTGTTTTGTTTGTTGCCGGCACCGCCTTACTGATAGTCTAAGCAGTCTAGCTGAGGCTCTGCATAAAGTGCGATTGGTTCAAGGATGACCTAGAGAGGTGACCTAACGTGCGCTTAATTCTGCGATGACTTTGCTATCATAATGTGCGTTTGGCTCTACAGTAACCACAGAGAGGTGGCCTAATGCGATCTTACTTGTACGGTGATCTAAACGGGTGACGCAGCGTGCGCTTCGTTCTACGTTGACCTAGATGACGTAATCATGTTCGCTTGGTTCTTCGATGCTTTGGAGAGGCTACACAACGTTCACTTGGTTCCTGTTCCAGAATGACCTAGAGGGACGCCCAAACGGGCGTTTGGTTGAAAAAGAACCTGGAGAGGTAACTGATGATCTGGAGAAAGTAATGACAATATGTGCTTGTTTTCGCAGGGACCCAAAGCTGCTCGTCGCAGAAACACCAGACAAGGAAACTACTGTGCAGTGTCACCCAGAGTCACTCAATTGTTCTTGGACAGATGGATGGATGGATGTATGACATTTTGTGGGCAGACTAATACAATGCCCATGACAAGAAATACACAAACAACAGGAATGATGATATTGATCATAGAAAAAACAAACAAAAACAAACAACAACAACAACAACAACAACAACAACAACAACAACAAACAAAAAACCAAAACACACCAAAAAACAAAACAAAAACAAAAACAGTACATCAACAGCAACAAAACCGAGAGCAATCATCTTGCTGCCGGATGACGATGACGATTTTGACCTTGGTGGTGATCTTTCCAACTGTTTCTTTGCCCAGGCTGCGTCCATCTTTGTGGGTGTGGCGGCGCTGCTGTTCCTGCTGAGCACCGTCTGTTTCCTGCTCTTCTTTTTCCTCAACACCGCCACCGTCCTCAAGATCTGCGGCTGGTTTCAGATCATCGGAGGTAAGTGCACTGATTTACCGTCCTCAGGGTCTACGGCTGGTTTCAGATCATCGGAGGTAAGTGCACTGATTTACCGCCCGCAGGGTCTACGGTTGATTTCAGATCATCGGAGGTAAGTGCACTGATTTACCGCCCTCATGATCTGCGGCTGGTTTCAGATCATCGGAGATAAGTACACTGATTTACTGTCCTCGTGATCTGCGGCTGGTGTCAGATCATCGGAGGTAAGTGCACTGATTTACCGTCCTCTGATTTACCAGCGGTAAGTGCACTGATTTACCGTCCTCAGGGTCTACGGCTGGTTTCAAATCATCGGAGGTAAGTGCACTGATTTACCGTCTTCATGATCTGCGGCTTGTATCAGATCATCGGAGGTAAGTGCACTGATTTATCGTCTTCATGATCTGCGGCTTGTTTCAGATCATCGGAGGTAAGTGCACTGATTTACCGTTCTCAGGGTCTACGGCTTGTTTCAGATCATCGGAGGTAAGTGCCTTGATTGACAGTCCTCAGGGTCTACGGTTGGTTTCAGATGATCGGAGGTAAGTATACGGTAGTTCATCGTCTTCAGGATAAGTGTCTGTCTTCAGCTTGTCGGAGGTAAGTACACAGTGATTCACCGTCCTCAGTGAGATCTGCAGTTGATTTCAGATCATCTGAGGCACGTACACAGAATGGTTTCAGATGAGATCAGCTGAGGTAAGTACAGTTATACACCTTTTTCGAGATCCGCCATGATTTTCGTTGGTCCATCAAAAATGAGTGAATTACCAATGAATTATATATATACATACAGCAGAGTCATTTTTTTAGTTTAGTGACTCAAGTCGGATCAATTCGCAAATATCCACAGACTACTTCTAGAACCCTTTGTTCTGTGTTGTTATAAATTCTGTGATGATCTCTGTTTTGTCACTTTAGGCAGTCATTGCCATTCGCTTGTTATATGTCAAGCTTTGCTTGCTGCTATGTGCTCTGATTACGTGTTTAAAAAAAAAATGAAAGTATGACATGTTTACTTTGCGTCTAGTAATATGCAAAGACACAAAAACCAATAGACGCATACATCCAATGGAAAAAACAAATTATCAAAGAAGAAAGAAGAGTTAAAAAAAAAACTTTTTGGAGAGAGAGAGAGAGAGAGAGAGAGAGAGAGAGAGAGAGAGAGAGAGAGAGAGAGAGAGATGTGACCTTTACTTCACAGTTGACGTTTGACCTTTCGTTCGCAGTTCAAAAGAGATACCCTCACCCCTCTCTTTTCTCCCTCCCATCTCCATCTCTCTTCTTTGAACCTCCGGGTATCACTTACCATCCCCTTTCTTTGCTGTAAACCACTACAGGAGATATCAAAAATCATTTGACAGTTACTGACTGTTTATTATTACTATTTAAAATGCATCTGCTCTCTCACTTTCTCTCGATCGCTCTGTTTCTCCCTGTCTGTCTGTGTCGCTCTCTAGTGTTTGACTTGAGAGTCGAGTCGGATTACCTCTTCAAAGGTATGACGCTCCTTTGAAAGCAACAAACAAGGTGCGGAACTTAGAAGATTTAGTACTTTTACATTCAGAACTACAGATGGCCTTTTACTTGATTTGTGTGCGAAACAGAAGTCCTTCTGTTCACAACGTTCAGCGTACACTATAGCAATATTTATAAGCATTACGCTTATGTACTCAAGCAGTTAACGTATGTATCAGTATTCAGATCGGATCCCCGGACAGATGAGAACATTCTTGATGATGGATAATGTTTTATTTATAACTCGCCATGCCTTCGGTCAGAATGCTTGTCCGAAGTGTTTTCGCGTTATTCAGTCCGAGTAAATCCAATAGTTATGAATGTCGAATTTATTCCTGTCACTTATTTGACAGTTTTATCCGGGTCTTTTTGTTTTATTGTTTTCTTTGTATGTTTTTGTCTTTGTTTTATTTTTTCTTTGCCTTTATTCCGTCCTGTTTTTCTCTCCCCCCCCCCCCCCCCACCGCACACACACACACACACACACACGTTCTTGTTTTGATCAGTCAGAACCACACAGAAATAATACATGCATGCAGCGTACACATCTTTCTCAGACCAACTATTATCCTTAAGGAGATATGATTGTTTGCTTCTGGATTACCTGACACCCTTGACGGCAGTATGACAGCTTTGTCTTTCATGAAAATGATACGAATAAGGAGTCGGGCTTTTTAGCTAATCCTCACACACCTGTGGGTACTTTCAGAGTCCACAACAATGCAATCAAATCGAATGGTGTTAGCGATCATGGGGATGATGGTGGTGGTGGTGGTTGTCATCGTGGCAGTAGGATGGCGATGGAGGTGTTGCGCTGTCTTTTTCTTTCTTTCTTTTTCTCCTTCTCCTCCGTTTTCTGCTCCATTTCTTCTTCCTCCTCCTCCTCCTTTACCTTCTTCTTCTTCTTCATATTCTCTTCTTCTTTCATCCTGAGACGACCCTATGCAGCCAACAGGACGTTAAAATCCAGTTACTTCTTCTTCCTACGAGGACCCCACGCTGTCCAAAGCACTTCGCTCCAGCGGACACTATTGTTTCAAAAGTGTGTGTTTTTGTGCGTAAACTTCTCAATGAACCACAACAGACGGCCGAACAGCCCGAGAAGACCCTTCGCCCCCGCCCCCGCCCCCTGACCCCCGCTTAAGCCCCGTGGTGCAGAGACAGAGCACGAAAGGGCAGCGCCAAGCAGGACCATCACGACCTGGCGAAGGATTGGGAGGAGGAGACACTGTGTCCGTCGCCACAAACCTCGCCAGACCCTCGGCCGTGTCCTCGCCACATTCCGCGTGTGGCCCAGTGTCCCGGCGTGCTGCTCGCTCCCTCATTCACACACTTTCGTCAGTCAGTCACAGCCCTCCACAGACCCGCGTCCTCCTTTCGGCCAGACCTGTAGCTGACGGAATAACGTCTTCGTAGGAAGACAGTTACATGTTGGCGAAATAGTTACGTACTAACCGACGAAAGCGTTCGTTTGGTGTTCGGGTTGCATGCCGCCGGAATAAGCTCTTGACACTTTCAAACGAAAAGAAGAAAGCGGGGTGAGGGGGGAGGGAAGAAGAAGAAGAAGAAAGGTAAACATGGTGCACAGAAACCATAAGGCTTATTAGGGACGGGAAGAAGAAGACGAAGAAGAAGAAGAACAACAACAACAACAATATTAACAACAACAACAAAGGGGGGGAGGGGGGGGGGGAGAAGAAGGAGCATCTTGTGCTGACAATAATGATCCAAATTTTTCAGAACTCTTCGTAAAGTATAGATGAATTAAAAAGAAGAAGAATACAACAGATGCGCGCAAACCAGACAGCCCCAAAAGAAAACAAGTATCCCTTAAACCGTTCGTTTGTGCAGCTTGCAGTGCTTTGCACATTCTCCCCACACAGTCCGCAAACACTCTTGCACCTGGCTTGCATTATAAACACCCAAAGTTAGTGCTCGCTTTTCGCTGTACCATTGAAGCTGGGGCACTTCATTCGTGTCTATAATATATAATCAGAATTAAAAATTGACATGCCAAGCAGCAGCAGCCAACGGCTATGAATCTCTTTACGAAACACATTCAGAAAATGAAGCCAAACACCAGGGACCGCTGCAGACTATAAACTAATGAGACCGGTGTTGATACGGTACGTTCTTAGTCAAATGCAAGTCACACCCACATGACATATGATATACTGCAAGAAGAACGGATAATATGACACTGTTCGTCAGTAGAACTTTGTGATGCGGTCGGTGAAATAGACCATGTAGTCCAGCGAGCGAACGATTGGCCGAGCGATTGCCTCAGTGAGTCAGTCAGTCAGTTTTGTCCAGCCACATTTTCTTTTTACTTGATCAGTCCACTACTGGGTAACCGAATCCCCAGTGCCTCACCTTTGCTGTATAGACAGTGCACACTTGTTGATACATCTTAATCTGATGGTCTAAGACAGACTGGGTGGTGCTTCTCTTTTTATCCGGCTTTACTTAAGTGGTTGTTTAGATAAAATATTAAAGGTTCACCCGTGCCACACACATAGCTGTTTTGTAATAGTCTGATTGCTTGGTAGTGGATGTTGAAAACCCCTCGTGTCTCTCCAGCTGTCTTTGTGTTGTTGTTGTAACACTGACGCTGACAACTAGATTTAGCGCGACAAAAAACCCACACGAAGAAGACTGAAGACAGAATGAGCAGATTATGAGGAAACGGCTCTGCATGTGTTACAACAACAGCAAAACGACAACAAGAAGAAATCACACTGTATGCTTCTTTCATCTCCAGCTCTCTTCATGTTGTTGCTAAGCTTATGTTGAATCTGGTTAGTAATGAATGCATGTGGTGCTCCCCGAAATCTAGATCCCCTTCCGCAGAGAATCAAAACTATCAACGGATCAAAGATTCCGTCTTTTAAGCCTGGAGTAGGCCCGAAGATAGCTTTGCATGCTTCGTCTACTGCCAGAAATTTCGCTGTTCGAATTTCAGACTTTTTGTTTCATTCAGGTTCATCTCCCCCTCTGCCCCTGTCCTCTTCAAAGGTAATTTAATTAGTCGGTGCTTTGGGCCCAGTCAGCCACACAGGGTTATATCAGGGTTAACTACAAACCTAAGTGTTGTGCGTTTAGAACTATTATCATACTTCTAGTTGTGGTTTGATGGCACTGTACTGTTTCGCCCTCGATGTGACCCTCCGCAGTTGGCGGCTGACTGCGGTGCTGAGTATGAACCTGAAGTAACCAACAGTTGACGTTACGCATGTGTTTTTCCAGCTCTGTTCATGTTCCTGGGCTGCGTCATCTACCCCAACGGCTGGGACAGCGCGGCGGTGCGGCGGGTGTGCGGGCTGGGCGCGGGCAGCTATGACATCGGGGTGTGCGGCCTCCGCTGGGCCTACATCCTGGCCATCGTCCTCATCTTCGACGCCGCCATCCTGGCCATCCTAGCCTTCGTCCTGGCTGCTAAGCAGGCCAGGCTGCTGCCGGAAATCTACAAAACCGAGAAAGGTACGTCAGCGGGCCAGTGCCAGACTCTTGTCTAGTCAGTGACTTTCAGTGACACTTTTCAGAGCTCAGGAGCTGTGCGGTGAAAGTCGAGGTGGCCGTCCTGGGCTCCCCGTTCCTGATAGTCTTTATATGGTCTTTGCGGACGCAAAGCAGCTTTGAACTTGAACTTTTTACGCTTCAGAGCTCAGGAGCTGTGTGAAAGTAGAGGTGGCCGTCCTGGGCTCCCCGTCCCTAATTATAGTTCTTACGGTCTTAACCAGTGAAACAGTTGTTGTAGCGTTCCGCAGCTAAAATCCTTTGGGGGTCACCCAGCATTTGTAATTGTACACTGACAAATGCAGTCCATAGAGTGGAAGGATTGTGCGTGTGTTTCAAACAGTGAAACAGCAACAAAGCAGACTGGTGTCACCGCTGCACTGATGTTAATGCAGAATCAGCCTGGTAGTGGCAGTGCAGAGTTGGGTGTAGCAGGGACACTACACTACAAAGTACTACACTTGTTGCAGTTAGTATCTCTTGGTACAGGTAGCTTTGGCTCCCTGTTTCCCCAACCTCTTTGGGGTTCGTTCCTGTCGCTACCTGCTCGGAGACAAATATGTGGTAAACAAGTCTAATGGTAAGAATAAATATGGAACAAAATGGTTGTTGTCGGTATTAGGCCACGCACCTACTTGTGCGTGTTGATGAATCAGAAAAGTTTAGGACCAGGAAGTGGTTAAAAATGTCTGTGTGTGTAAATCATTAATCTATGCTCTTTTATTTAGAAGAAGGAGAAGAAGAAGAAATAAGCATTACAAGCCGTGATGGTTTGTAATGCTTATTTCTTCTTCTTCTCCTTCTTCTAAATAAAAGAGCATAGATTAATGATTTACACACACAGACAAAACAAAACAAAACAAAAAAGCAATTTGCAATCAAATATCAAAGGTAAAGGGGAAAAAATGAAGACGACGACGACAGGAACAGAATGAGAATCAGCATGTTCTTGCCCGACGTTCGCCACGCTCTCTTTTAATCTAGTCACAATGAAAAGAAAATGAAGAAGTGGAGAGAAGGACAATACAAGTATTTTATACAAGGCTTTTGTGTGCTTAACCCCCCCCCCCCCATCTGTGTGTGTGTGTGTGTGTGTGTGTGTGTGTGTGTGTGTGTGTGTGTGTGAGAGAGAGAGAGAATTATCTCAGTCTCAACAAGTCTACAGCCTACGTCCGGTCAAATTGTTTAACCTGAAACACTTGTTTTCTGGAAAGTAATGTTAATAACCCTTGGTTTTCTTTTTGCAGTTTCCAAAAAGTAAAGCGGTAGGTATAAGCCAACATCGGATCCTCTGATAGCAGTGTTACTGACTTTTAACCATTGTTTGTACACCGGCGCTTCCCCTCACAACTTAACCTGGTTATAAAAATGAGCATTTGGTGATCTTGTTTTTTTAATTATTATTATTATTATTATTTTATTATTTTTTTTAGACCATTACAGAAAGAAAAACTTTTTTGAGCGTATTTTCCCAGCCAAGTTGGTGCAGTGCGTTTCTGTAAATAATCTTTTGTTTGGACAATTTGGTGACGATTTCCTTTGCAGCGTAATTATATTTAGCAACATTTTTCCTTAACAAGACCGTCCTCAGGTGACCCTGTGCGGTTAAAAGGATGTTCAAATCCGGTTACTTACTTAGTTACTACAAACAAGATTCTCAAGTGCTCATCTTTGTTCCCACTCTTTTCCTGAGATTTTTTTCCTTTTCTATATAGGCACAGACACCTGTTTGCGTAGTGTATACCTTTAGTGTTAGAACTGTTTTCCCCTGTAATGAAAATAATAGTTCCCTGTGATTTCTAATCTTTCAGTTTTACTTTCTTTTCAGTCTATAATTTCCTAACAATTTATCGGGCGTAGCTTCGATTGGTTCTTACATTTTATTCTTCTCCTTTTTTTCCTTTCTAATTTTTCACTGTTTTTTGTTTGTTTGTTTTTCCTTTCTAATTTGTCACTGTTCTAATTGTATTTATCTACCTGGATCAAGCTGTTCAACCAATGTGACGCATTTCAATGTCATTAGTGCTATTTCCTAACCTCTGTTTACTTTGTCTTGTTAGTGAGATTTACCAAACTTTTCCTTATCCCAAAGTACATGTATAGATGTAATCTAATCGTTTTCGACTAATTTGTAAGCATTTTTTGACACATTTGCTTCTCTCACACTTTTCCAATTTAATTTTGCTTACGAATCAAGCAACATATTCTTCCAAACTAACAAAGATGTAATCATCTTCTACTATTCTACGACACTTTAAGAGACTTTAAGTGCTAAGTGAACAGTAGTATGTGCAAATTACCAATAAGTATGTAACTGCTGACCAAGAACACAATAAAAACACATTAGAGTCAGATCGTTGTCTATTGCCGCACTCAAATTGTGAAACAATGATCACCACCCTACCCCCTCACCCCCACCCCCATCCACCCCGAAAAAGCAGCTCAACCCTCAACACTTTGTTTGGTGTTTGGGGTGCGTAGTCAAGCTGTTTTGTTGTTGGCCTGAGCAAGACTTTTTACTTTCATCCACTAGTTTAAAATTGTACACTTTTCTTGTTTGATTTGATTTCTGAATTAGACGCCTCGGCGCTGTTATAACGGGCAACTAACAGTCGTATTTTCAAGATTCTGATCGCTTTCAACTTTGATTGTATCTCTTAAAAGACAGAAAGAAAGAAGGAAAGAAAAAGAAAAAAAGAAAAAGAAAAAAAAAAGGGGGGGGGGGGGGGGGGGGTATTCATTTTTCAGAGCGCCAGGTTTGTTCGGTGTATTGAATTCTTTGTTCATACACTCTCCAAAAACCATTTTGCACTTTCACGAAATTTTAACAGTTACGACACCACATTTGTAGAATGTATCTATCACAGCTAAGATCAAGCACCTTTCTAGTGATATATACCACCCACACCCTCCCCAAATTAGTGAAACAGCCAACAGAGTCGCTGCCGAGCTTAATGACAGTGCAGCACTGGACATGTTGTTAGCATTCCTGAACAAAACCCCTGAAAGCAACACCCATTGTTGGGTGAGAAGGCAGCATGTGCAACCATTTCCCCACATCTGTACGTACTGTTGCATGCCACATCCAAGTCCAGTGTTGCCAGCCACTCCTCAGAGCTCCGGAGCTGTGTGAAGTGAAAGTCGAAGTGGCCGTCCTTGGCTCCCCGTCCCTAATAAGCCTCATGGTTTCTGTGGACGTTAAGAACCATGTTTACCAGTCAGTATCAGAGCTCAGGAGCTGTGTGAAAAGTGGAGGTGGCCGTACCGGGCTCCCCGTCCCTAATAAGACTTACAGTTTCTGTGGACGTTAAGCACCATGTTTACCAGTCAGTATCAGAGGTCAGGAGCTGTGTGAAAAGTGGAGGTGGCCGTACCGGGCTCCCCGTCCCTAATAAGACTTATAGTTTCTGTGGACGTTAAGCACCATGTTTACCAGTCAGTATCAGAGGTCAGGAGCTGTGTGAAAAGTGGAGGTGGCCGTACCGGGCTCCCCGTCCCTAATAAGACTTATAGTTTCTGTGGACGTTAAGCACCATGTTTACCAGTCAGTATCAGAGGTCAGGAGCTGTGTGAAAGTCGAGGTGGCCGTACCGGGCTCCCCGTCCCTAATAAGTCCTATGGTTTCTGTGGACGTTAAGCACCATGTTTACCAGTCAGTGTCAGAGCTCAGGAGCTGTGTGAAAAGTGAAGGTGGCCGTACCGGGCTCCCCGTCCCTAATAGACCGTACGGTCTCTGTGGACGTAAAGCAACGTTGAACACGCAGTACGGAGAGAGCTCAGGAGCTGTGTGCAAGTCTAGGTGACCGTCCCTGTTAGACCGGACGGTCTCTGCATGTGGACGTAAAGCAACACTGAACTCGAAAACCTTACTCGAGAGCCGGTTTGGCCTAGCGGTAAGGCGGTAGGCTGGTAAGCGGAAGGACCTCGGTTCGATACCGCTTCGGCTCTCCTTTCTCTTCAAAAGCTGTGGTTTGTGGACACGGTCTTGTGACTTTGTCCCTCACAATTAATGAAACATTAAAATGGCTCTCATCGCTGCCCATCTTAGTGCAGGTCATTCTGGTGCTGACAGTGTAGCGATAGGTATATACTCTCCCTCTTCCCACATCTCCATACCCCCTTCCCCCCATCCCTAATAAGCCTTATGGTTTCTGTGGACGTTAAGCACCATGTTTACTTACTTACTTAATTAAACCTCACTATGGGATTTCGGACCGCGCTAGTACTTGTCAAGACGGTTTGGTGTTCGAGAAACCATCCTTCTCCAAACTTGTTTTGTCCAAGTTAGTTAGCTGGTGCTTTGAGCTGAGCCCAGTCAACCACATAGGGTTATAATTTATCAGGGCTGTTTTGTCCAAGCAGACCAGCCTTTTTTCAACAGGGACCAAAACAAAAATTTAAAAAAAATTCAGATGCTTGGATTTTGTTAGCTTAAAATGCCGCATTGATTTGATTATCTATAGTTTACAGTCCTACCAGCTTTCGAGAGTGACGGTGGTAGCGGGACTGGGATTTGTAAACACCGTCTTTAAGTGTCACAGCTGGCCCGATGTACTCGCGGCCTCTTTGGTGTTTTTGTTCCTGGGGCAGCGTCACCACGCAATGTTCGTGCCCGATATCAAAGAGACGGTGCGTGCAACAAGGACGAAGCAAGACACGTGTCGTTGTTGTGTTGCACCCGGTCCACTTTTCCATCTCTAAGGAAACTCAGTTTAGAAACTGAATATAAAATCAAGACTTAAAACATTATCCTTGATTTTGAGTATAATTTTTTTAAATTTTTTTTTCCTTCTCCAGTCTCTTCTACTTTAGTTTTGGACAAAACTTGTTTAGAGAAGGCTAGTTTCTTTAAACCAGTCCCCGAAACGATCCTTTGCTCCAGTCGTTTCGCTGTTCACAGCTGCAGCGTAGCATGTTCCCCGGCTCTCTGGCTGCTTGGGCAACCCAACCTAGGTTGGGCCCAGTTGCACAGACTACGCTGCAATGTCGCCCCAGTTTGTTTCCGAGTCTTGTGCAAAGCGAGTTGCATTCAGACTCGGTGCCGAGGTCAGACGAGGGCAGTTCATTATGTGAACAAAGCGACAGAGTGTAGCAAGGCCCCGGCAGCGGCCCTAAGTCCACTCCTGTTTGATGTTCCTACGTGAGTCACCGGCCGTTTAGACAGTCCGGGTTTCGTGAGCAAACACCGGGAAAGGTTGTATACTCTTCTGCTGGCTTGTCATCCTGCAAAAAGTCCCCTCCCTTTCGTCCTCCCCTTCTTTTCCCCCCCAGTGTGTGTGTGCTTCCCCTGCATCAGTTTATTCAATTTGCAGTGATAAAAATGAAACAATACGCTCTGGGGTTAAAACAAATTGAGATACCACAGGAAAGACGTCTGAGTAGGACACTGAAGTATACACACACACACACACACACACTTCTCTGTCTGCCTGGACTTCACTTAAAGTTTTGTTGCTGGAAAATGAACTACTTGTTTGTGATGTGTGTATTTGGAGAGTCTGCAATGGATTATACCATTTTGTATACAAGGTGCTTTGTGTTGCAGTGCACGAAATGAACAACGGGTTCTCCATCGACACCCTGTCCAAGCGGTCCGGCCTGCCGGCCATGTCTGAAGACCATTTCTCCGAGTACTCTCACCGCTCTGAAAAGTCTAAGCGATCCTCTTCCCTCCGTGCCATTTAATTTTAATGACCTACCCCCCATTTTTTTTTCCAGCTTCCAGTCATCCATTAAAAAATCCGACGATGACAAAATATTACATGCATTTTCGAAATAGTCTTGACTTCCCTTTTCCCTTTTCAGCACATGTACAGTGATTGCTGCTTTAGATCTTTCTGCAGCTTCAGATTTGAAAGACAGTTGTTAACATGTTTTTTTTCTTTTCTTATAATTTTTTTACAGAGAATAAAACAACTATTTCCCAATCTTCTGCCCTTTTGTTGCAGTACTGAAGACATATGTCCCCCCCCCCCCCCCCCCCAAATGGTACACATCAATAATATACACAGCCAACTGACGAACATATTGTCAAATAGGTAAGAAATACAAATAAAGAATGTTTTTAGTAGGGGCCTACACTTTTTTTTTGCCCACCAGCCTGTGTTTTCTTCAAGTGTACATAATAGAGATTTATCGACTGAATTTAAATATTGCTTTGTTTCGTCATAAACCTTACTGCAGACGTAAATTTTCTTCACCTTAACACGTCTGTGAGCAGGGATGCATGCGTGCAAGTGTGTACGATCTGTATGTGCATTCATGTGTATGACTGCAAGTGTTCTTCCTTACTTCTTTCTTCATGCCTGTCCTGTCCGTAATTGACTCTTTTCCTCTAGCGTTTTCCATCATGCTAAGGAAATCTGCTTTACCTGTGGGGGCCAAGTTGTGAATGTTGTCAGTGTTTATTGTCTGTTAAGTTTTCAGAAAATAAAATAAAATGTCTCAAACATTGAAAATGTTGCTTGCAATGTCTCAAACAGATAAATACCCAGGATCACTGGCATGTAACTGCCATTATCGAAAGCAAAGGTTACAGGAAGGAGACTTTGACGCACATGGACTTTTTTCTGATATGTGTATCTGTGTTCATATTAATCTGTAGATTTGTAATATTTCTATAGCAGGGTGCTATAAGCATGTATTTACCTGACTTCAATTAAAAAGATTTTGTAAAAAAACAATCACATTTTTTCCAATATGTCTGTATACATGCATGTGTGTGCGTGGGGGAGGCTGCATATGATACAGAAATCTTGAAAATCTGTTGATTCCAAAGAGTCAAAATGGTAAAAATATGGACACAAATGAAAACAAGTTTATATATTAATTTTATTTCAGGGACATAATGTGCAGGACAACACTGAATCCTTTGATCTGTTGGTAATTTGTACTGAGTATTTTCATTCCCTCTCACGCTACAACACACACACACATTTCATGAATTCATTATTTTACCCTCAATATGTTTACAACCTACAAAATCATATTAAAACTGAAACATCAATGTGGTGTGGTTTAATAGAAGGCAGCACTGATGAAATACATGCCCATGTTTTGCTCATATATTTTCTTTCACCATATACTGGCAGGCACACTTCCCAACAGAACAAGACTTACTCTTCCACATGCACTTCCAGCACTATTCTTTCACACTCATTTTCCCAACATGATTGTTTTTCATGCAGTACTTGTTTCTGAACATTGTCCTTTTAAGCACCCTCTCACCATTTTCCCTTCACTGACACTTGTCAGTCTTTCACACAAATTCCACATCAACACCCTTTTACACAGACTTCTCACCATTTTCCTTTCATGCCCACTTGTCAATCTTTCACACAAATTACACATCAATACCCTTTTACACAGACCTCCCATCATTATCCTTTCATGCACACTTCTCGGTATCAGCATTCCACAAACATTTGTCAAAGGTATCCCTTTACATTTTGCCAACAGTATTCTTTTACACACACACAATACCTAACATCCTAGCAAATGAATTGCACATACTTCCTAATATCCTTTCACACACACACACACACACACACACACACACACACACACACACACACACACTTCCCCTCACCCTTTCAGTCACATTTATCAACACACTATCTTCCAAAACTTTACCAGCAAGCTCAAAATATTGAAGGGAACACGGTGTAAGTACTACATGACAGGACATTAATGTGTTCTTCACAAAAAGGCAGTAGCTGTAGCTGCAAGCACTTGTGGAGCTAATGGAGTTTACTTTTGCTTTCTATCATATTTTTGGCCTTCAGAACAGAAGCACTGAAGCAGGAAACAAAAGTTTTGACCCTGCACCTTTCAGATAAGGACAATAAAAAAATAATGAGATAATTCATTTTTATTTTTTTCAAATTTCATGTGACTTCTGATTTTTTTCTTCAACATTTTTTTTGTTTTTTTGCTCAAAAATATGTAATCTACAACAACCATTAATTGAACAAACAGTGAATCTGTGGCAATTAACAACATCAAATGCATAAACATTAAAGGAAAGAATTTTAACATCAAATAAATTAAAAATAACAATGGAATTTACATCAAATTTACATAAAAAACAACAAAATTAGCAAGCAAACAGCATGAAGAATAACTGATACATGAGAACACTGGGAAAGAGTAAATGTGCAATACTTTGAACAGCCTCAGAAGTATGTTCAAAATTGTGCCTAAGTGAATATGCATGAGAGGTAAGTGAAATGCAGTATCATGCGTTTGGTTAAATATGGAAATGTTGGGTAATTTTAATGCACAATCTCAGCTGCAGATAGTATCAAGTGATCACCATAGGCGATTCTCTTGAAGAAATGATAAAACGTTCATGCTCAAGATGGAGAGAGAAGAACAAAAATCCCCAACCTAATGGTGTTTGAAACATGGTGAGTGTTCAAAGTATTGCACACTTACTCTAATCAACATCAAAATCACTGCCACTGTCTTCTTCATCTTGTGGTAGAGCAGAGCGGATTTCACCTGTTGTCTTGTCACGGATTACAGGCATACCAAGCTTGGAAGGTAAGAGGCCATGCCTGCAACAGGTAAACAGGCAGTTAAACTGAAACAGGTAGAAAGTACCAGGCAAACAATGTTGTTGTACGCATGGTAAAGAATGAGGAAAACGTGCACACCAAAAGAAGACAGGTCAAGGATACAAGGAAAACAATATACTGCGATATTTTGACAAACTGTGCAGATGATAGACTACCTGACTCCAAGAGAACAATGGATACAAGAAAACAATACACTCCAACATTCTGACAAACTGTGCAGATGTTAGACTACCTGACTCCAAGAGAACAACAGATACAAGGAAAACAATACACTCCAACATTCCGACAAGCTGTGCAGATGATAGATAAATCACCCAATTCCAACTGAAGCGTGTGCCCCCTTGTCCATTTGGTAAGTTGTCTTACCATTTTTCAATAAAAATCAATTGAATCAGTATGAAAACCAGACAAGCACTGCATCTTAATGTTGCTGCAGATATAAAGCATGCATGTGAAAGCTTGAAATGAGGAGTATTATGTCACAATCTGTTTCCCCATTACAGTCCTACTATTTGGAAATGTCCCATTTTGTATCAGGATATTGGTCTGAGCTATTGTTTTTGAAAAAACATTCCTCCCATCTTACCTGGCCCAGAACAGAGGTGTATCTGAAAGACAATTTCAAGGTGCATCACTGCCAAAAACTATTATACTATCCTCTCTTGACACTACTTTGAGAGCTAGCGTGTTCTTATACCACACACATGGTAATACATATATATATTACAAATGTACACACACAACGTACAGTATGTACATGGTCACACATCTTAAAGACATGTGCACATACCACATGCACATCCACACACACACTGACAGAGAACACACATATAATACACAACAATAAATCCTTACTCATCAAGAAAGCTTTCGACGTCTGTTGCGTAGAAATCGTCCCCAAACTCTCGAGACAGACTCAAGAAGTTGCCTATCAATTCCCCTTTCTTGTAGACTAACAACGCTGGCACGCCCACTGTTGCCTGTGGAAAACAGCAGCAAAAAGTCAGTTCTATTCCATTTCCTCATAAATGCATACCATATGCTTTTTCTTTCTTACATTTCTTTGGCCCAGTTCTAGGGTCCAAAAGGTGAGACATTTAGGTATGCATCTCTTTTCCTAGTGCTTGGTGCAGGCCACTTGGGAAGCTCAGACCATTTTTAAGGTAAGTAAGTAAGTAACTTGGTGTTTTACACCCAGTCAACCAATTTTTAAGGTATGCAGGAATGAATGAATGTTAGTTTATAATGTGTGTACATTTTTACACATGTGCTGAATGTGCACCCACTTTCTGAAGCTGTATACGTTAAGTGCATGCTTGTTCACACATCCACACACAAACAGAGGTATCCATTCATTACACAAATCAGCTTGAACAACTTGCCCTATTAAATCATTTCCTAGCCCAGGCTGAGCAAGTGACTGCAAGGCAGAAGGATGGTGACTAAAAGAGAATTCATAAATACTAGATCAAATAAAGTAATATGACACAATGGAAATTATGTTGGTAAGGAACCATCACAAATGATTGTAGAACCACTGAAAAGCATGTGCATCAATGGAAACTTGTTTGCAAAGTTAGGTCTTGTCAGTCCCCCCAATACTAGACCAAATAAAGTAATATGACACAATGGAAGCTATGTTTCAGTTGGTAAGGAACCATCACAAATGATTGTAGATCCATTGAAAAACATGTGCATGAATGAAAACTTGTTTGCAAAGTTAGGTCTAGTCAGTCTAAGCACTGTGATCCTTTGCAGGTTGTGCAGCCCTACATCGCCTGCAGTACATCCCCCAAATTTCACATGCTTATCTGATCTGTGGTTATTTGTGAAGATGTTTTGCTCAGTTGTGACCACAGATATTCTATACACATCAAAATCAAAACTGCTGTCTTCATTAGTGGAAATCTTGCCAGCTTGTAATCCCCCCAAAACAACAACAAAAAACAGTGATGAAACCAACAAAAATCAGCCAATTTGGTCAACTTTCATGGACGCAGAAACAAAGAAAATTCTGATTGAGTAGTGTCCCTTATCTCATAAGGATGCACAGTTTTGTTGCGGCAAACCAGTTTATTACAAATGGAATTCAACACCCATAAAATATCTGGCTTTGATGCCAGAAAGTAGAAGGGTAAACAAATAAACATGAGAAATACAATCAACTTACAAAATGAGTGCTCATTTTGGCTTCAGTAGCAGAGAGTTTGCAGAACTTCACTGTTGGGTATTCCTGTGCCAGGCACATCAAGCAGCCGTTCATTGCTTCACACGCATCCACTTTCTGAACAAAAACAAAAAATGAACTCACAATGTTCCTGTACCAAGACAATGAATAAAGAATTGCCTTGAACAGTAAGTGAGTCTTCCAGTTTTATGGGTGATACTTCTGAAAAATAGTAGAGCAAGACAGAGTGTGACATCTGAGTACAACACTGCTGAACTATAAACCAAGGCCAAACATGGCATCACCCATACGCTGAGACATGGCATGTGAAAAAGTTGTGAACAGACTTAATGCACCAAACAGACCTAATCTGCTTTGCAGGCACCTGCTTTTGGAAGAAAACTAAGAAGGACTGCATCTAACCCACTTTCAACACCAAAGGAAAATAACTACAGCAAGCACATTGTGTTTTATATACTTTACTGTCCAAATTGGGAAGAGTTCCCTGGGGAAACTTAGCTTGTTTTCCTATAAGGAAAGCCAGCTTCGACAGACTACTGACTATACCCTGCATACTAACAACAGCAACACAGCAACAGCGGTGGAATTTCTAAAGGGTTCTGAATTTCCCCCCTCTTCTCTCTCATTGAGAGTTCTTCAAGATTAATAACACATAGGACCTCAGTTTTTTTAAATCTCATCAAAAGGGCTAAATGCTGAAGCCACCAACCAGGGAATAGTCATGTTTATCCTGTCCAACCCCCCCCCCCCCCCCCCCCAGAAAGGATGGACATAAAGGAATGCATATGCTGCATAATGAGTTGCACATTCTGTGGTGCACGTAACTGCACCAACCTCTTCATAGATGTGGACGATGATGGTCACCTGGGGCTTCTCCTTGTCGATCTCCTGCACAAAGTTGTCTGACCCAAGCTTCACCACTTTGCCAAACTTGGGACTGTACAACAGAACACAGAAAAGACTGGTCATCTGGAATGATGTCCACAGAAAGCAAAGGATTAATCAGGGATTTGTAAGGGGTGGGGATAGGGATTCGGGTGATATACCCAACGATCCACAGTCAGACTGTCACCACCAGAATGATTCAGATGCTGATTAAGATGAGCAACAGTGTGAGCAACTTTAATGTTTCATGAAAAGAAAGGAGAGCTGAAGCAGATTTAAACAAAATATGTCTGCTCAACAGCCTAGAACCCTGCCACAGAAAAAGCTGCAGAGTGAAACCTTTATCATAATGTTTACATCAGGCTAGATCACTCAGTTGGTTGAGCATCAGAAAGCCAGGTGCAATGCCAATTTGGTCCCCCAGTGCAGAAAAATATTTTATAGTATATATATACACATAAGGCATAGTATGTTTATGACTATAGTCCCCTACAACTCACAACCACACCACAACACACAATCGCAATGTTGACCACCACAGTCCACCACAATGCAAGTGTACACATTTAGAACCATGGCTTCCACCACAATGCAAGTGTACACATTTAGAACCATGGCTTCCACCACAATGCAAGTGTACACATGTAGAACCATAGCTACAAACGCAATCATATGTACATGCCTACTTCAAAATCACTGTCCACCACAACAACACACAAGCATGCGTGTATCTTTTACAATTACAGTCACAGTCCACTTCAGTAAACATACACAGATTCCAGTGCTTTTCTCATCTCCTCAATGCGCCGCAGACGGTACTCTGACAAGAACTCATCCTCAAAGTCCTCCAGTGCCTCAAGAAATTTCTCGTCTTCTTTCTGCTCCATTTCATCATTCAGCTGCAGATCAAAATAGAGCTCATGTACACTATATTTATATGTGAAAAAAAGGACAGTTTGCTCTTTCATAAACATCTCAGCTAACCAGCCACAATTTAGCCAAAGGCAAGCTGTAAACAAAATCAGCAGTCATCAAAACAGCCACAGCCATTTTTTTGTCAATGTAATCATCATCAATGCTACAGTACTGTCTGAACAACTCCTAAAAGCCCTGATCATTTAACTTACTCACTTTGAACATCTAGACATTATAACTCAGAAGTTAAATTGAGAGAAAATTCACATAGAAATAATATCTTCTGTTTTTGTTTCATTTCATTTTTGTATTGCAGAATATTAAGATTTTTTGCAAATCCCTACACTACACAGTACACTGCCAATACTTACATGAGAGCGACAAGTTAGCGTAAGCTTTTTAGCAATGGCTTGTCGTTCTTTTTCCTGATCAACTCGTTTCTCTGTCTCCAGCCGTTTGAATTCACGCCAGTCTTTGATCACACCCTTTGGACCAGTCTGTGCAGAGAGAAACAAAACGACAGTTTACAGAACAGAAAAAAGAAAAAAACGGATTGGGTGCTTTACTAATTTACAGAAAGCTGCCTTCTCAAAACATCTTTTGTCCCCCAGCTAGAACAGTAGAAGGCAAATAAACTGAATAACATTTATTAATTTAAATTAAATAAATATATAATACAACCACCCCCCCACCCCCCCAAACAAAACAGCCAAATGTTGTGGCTCAACTGGCTCAGAAAAAGGGATTGGGTGCATTATTAATTTACAGAAAGCTGCCTTCTCCAAACATCTTTTGTCCTCCAGCTAGAACAGTAGAAGGCAAATAAACTGAATAACATTTATTAATTTAAAAATAAAATAGAATTATAATAACCCCCCCCCCCCCCCCACACACACACAAAACAGCCAAATGTTGTGGCTCAACTGTTGCATGCTTCAGCAGGACAGCAATGACAATGACACAGTTGGGAGGCAGATGAGTTAGTGTAGATTTATGTCAAAGCAAAAATTGTGAACGAAAAGGGTTATTTTGTGCTAAAAATGTCCAAATGTTCCCTCAAATCATTTGTTTTGTAAATTACAAATGCTCTTTAAATTGTCAGTATATAAATATAATATAGCCATTGCTTGTAAGTTATAAACATGTTTCAGACTCTGCAGTGAGTTCTTCTAATTAACTGGCAAAATGTCATGATCAGTAGAGTTAAAAGTTAGCAGCTAAATAAGTAAAATGAAATAAATGAGTTCCTTTACATTTGTACAGGTGCCACTGTACGGTCCAAGAGATGGTGGCTCAGCCTCTGGTGCCTCTGCTTTGGACTGCTTTGGCTCTTCACCCTCCTCCTCCTCCTCATCATCATTACGATCATCTTCATCTTCACTGCTGCTGCAGTAGTAATGGGCTTTCTCCCCAAGCAGCTTGTCGTCCAAACTGACAGCCATTTTTGTCACAACTCCTGTACACACAAAAATGTTTCTGCATGTGAATTGCATTGTATTATGTTAAATCAGTTAAAAAATTGCTTAAACCTTAGCACTATTATATGAAATATTGTAATTTGTATTACACAGGCAAAAATGAAGCGTGATAAAAATACACAACTGATATTCCACTCACAGTCACAGACCTCAAAACAATTTTTCACACAATTTGAAAAAAAGTATTTCAGAGCATATTTGTTCAGCTCATTTGCACAAAGTAACGAATATCTTCAAGCACTGCATAAAGGACTGGAACATACTGTTTTTAGTTACATTTAAAAACTCACCCCCCCATTTGTAACTGATCACACTCACAGCTGTGTCTCAACTCTCATTGTGTGATTTTTCAATTACTTTTTCACTGTGCAACTTGTTTGCCCTGTGACTGGCAAGTTTGATCATGAATATATATTATGATGTGCAAGTGGCGGAGAGTGATGGACAGAGTGAGCTATGTAATGCTTTAATTAGGCTGTATATTGTTCTAATGAGCACATAGACTGAACTGTACACAGCTCCACAAGTACCACCATGGTCTGACTGTGATTGCCATAAATGTTCAAAAGCTAATATAACCCAACACAGCAAGCCACGGGCAGAAGACTCTGACACACCCATCCTCTTATACTCTAATCCTGTGCCCTGTTGCTGAATAGATTACCAGATGTTTTCTTATTTTCCATGCACCACCCATACACATTGTTAAATGAAAGGGCTTGCCCAAGGATGTGATCTTTCTTTTAATAGTTTTAGCTTCTGAGTTCTGGTAAGAATGCCCTTAAGTCCTTCTGGTCAAAAATGCCTATATATATGGTAATTGGTATACCCCCCATCTCAATTTCCATCCTCCTTCCCTGACTCGCCCCTCCTCCCTTGTGTGTGTGTGCACTCCCAACAGACATAGCCTTCAGAAGACTGACACTTTTAGTGCATGTTGGGTTATTTTGTTATTTCCATAGTGATGATAATCCACCGAATTCTGAGTCTGACATACAATAGCGATGGACTACAGGATCTTTAACATTCGTATGACACGGAATGATGTATCATTGTATGTGATCTTTTTGCACATAGAACTTAGAAGACTTCCGTTTATAGTCTCATCCGAACGACTTTTGTAGAGTCTACTCTGAGTGAGTCTTACCCAACGGAAGAAGAACGATGACAGATCTCTATGTGATCTTTGGAAAGAACTAATGTAAATTATTGTAATGTCGAAGAAGACAGGACTTCAATCTTCAAAACAATGTCAATGAAGTCGAACTGTCACTGCTGAACTGAATTGACTTGGCGGCTAAGCATCACCACAAATAATACTATAACAGAGGAAGGTAATTTTACACATATTCTTTGCCCCTAATTCCTCTAACCAAAGAGAGAAACTGAAACATAAAACATCAAAAGCTCACTGTACACCAGGTCTCGCAGACAGCCTTTCCAAAAATGAACCGATTACCTACCTTGGGTGAATTGTAAAGTCAGCTCTCATGGATGAATTTTTAACTCCTTTGTTAGATTAAATAGAGGAAAATCAATGGGTAATAATAGCTACTATAAGAGTATATTTTCAATAAAAAAAAAATGAATCGGGCATTTGTGTATGATTATTTTTTTTAGGCTTGAAACAAATTCGAAAATATATATTAGAGCTTTACTTATGCACAAAAATCATGGCGGCAACTACGGCGTCGTCGAGAATGCAACCACCAAATATCACTATAGAAACAACGTATGTTGATGTTTTGTCACCTCTACTTTACAGTGTTGATGTTTTTAGAAGCATAATAATTTTGCAGTACCTGCTATAAAATTCATGGTCTCTTTATGCTGACTTTTACGAACTTGAAATGGGTCTTTGGATAAAGACGAAAGAATGATAGTTTCACTTTCACAGTTGACTTTCGCTTGTTTCAGATTCAGCGTTTTACTTTTAAGGCTAGAAGTAGAAAAGGCTTTTAAACTGGTCTTTGCCGTTACATCTTATATATGTGGATCCATGCGCAAATGTGAATCAAGTATTGCATGAACAGGAATGGCCAACCAAACCAAGATGTCATGGTCAGTCAGTAGGACTAGGAGAAATTGGAGAGAAGAGTGGATTTTTACAGAAATTTGTCAGTTTTGTTGAAACAAAACATATCTTGGACTTGCAGTCACTAGTGTCAAACATGTTTGCAGTGTGTTTGAGCTGGTAACAATACCAGCCCAGAATTTGGTACATTGCCTTGAAAATTACATAGATAAACAATAGAACAGAAGACTTTGTAACTCAATTATGCCACTTCATAGAAACTCACTAGTCTCAGTTCAAGACCTCACACTGTTACAGCATCTTTCTGATGATCAGTATGAAAGTGATCTTCTTTTTTTTGGTCTCTCAAATACCAGTTACCATGGTCCATACTTCTGACATGAAAATATGGTTGAGTTTAAGAGTTACAACATTTGACGTCTAATGTCAGTAGAAAAGAAAGTGAGGTCAGTCATTTATGCTCAATTCCATTTTGTTTCAGAATGGGCACATTGGTAGTTGCACTGTTTGAGAATGGATGCAGTGGTGGTTTAGAATTAGAGTGGATGCTTTGGTCAGTTTGGTGGTTAATGTGTTTCAGATAGACACACTGAAGGCTGAAACACAAAGTGTTCAGAGTGTGTGCACTGGTTGTTGGACTGGGTACAAATCTACAGTGATGGGTGTACTGTTCAGAATTATTATATGATATTATATTCCTTGTGAACTGTTTCAGTTTGGTACAGTGGTGGCTGAACTGTATCAGTCATCAGAACGAATGAACTGGTGACCTGCCTTTTTTCTTTCTTTTTTGTTGTTGCTGCTTCTCATATAATGGCACACATGCTTTGTATTTGTGTGTGTGTGTGTGTGTGTATCTCTCTCTCTCTCTCTCTCTCTCTCTCTCTCTCTCTCTCTCTCTCTCTCTCTCTCTCTCTCTCTCTCTTATATATATATATATTGTTAGTTGTCATTTGTCATTGTCATAGTTGTCATTGTTAGTATTACTTTTGTGAACATGTTACCTTTGATTTTTTTTCTCACTTAGAAAATATTGGAGAATGTTGTAAAGCACAGTGAGCTTGTGTACACCAGAGAAAAACACTATACAAAAGGTATCTATTAATGTTATTATTTATTATTATTTGACTTTAGTAAGGTTAAGAGAAGAGTACACCTCAGTGTCAGAATGGCTGCAGCGGTGACTGGACTGTTTCAGAATGGGCACAATGGTGATTGAACTGTACTGGAAACATGCACCCAACACATGCCGCAACTTTGCTGAGCTGTCCCGCAGAGGTTACTATAATGGCATCAAGTTTCACCGCATTATCACCGATTTCATGATACAGGGAGGAGATCCCACAGGCACAGGTTGGAAGAAAGTTTTTATCTATCTTTTATTTTCCTTTTGTTGTTGTTTTTGATCTTTGCTTTATAAGAATATATAGCATGTTTAATATTTTTGTAATATATTTGTTACACTATTAGTTTGAAGAGAATTTCTTCATCAGACAATTTCTGGAAATAACAGGGGAGGGAATTTATGAGCTTTTTCTTTACCATGACAGAGTTGTGTCCCCTTATTGCACTCTCTCATTTGCTGTATTATTAATTATATATTATATACACTTACAAGATGGAGATGGTTGCTGAAAAGATGAAGACAATTATGAAATAATCCTCATATGTGTGTGTGTATGTGTTTCAGAGAGAGAGAGAGAGAGAGAGAGAGAGAGAGAGAGAGAGAGGGTGTATGAGTGCATGCCTTCATGTGTGATTTCATTATCATGAGTAATGATGTGTGCATGCAGGCATATATTACTTTATTAGTTTAGATGTGATTGATTCTTGATATCTAATGCCTAGTCAACTGCAAAAGTCATATTAACTAATTAAGGCTAAACACAAGTAATCAAATTCTAGGTAAAGGTTCTAAGTAAAACTAAAAGACATGTTTTAAAAAAATAATAATTTTAGATTCAGTTTTTAAGTCTATGTCTGTATGCCAAGTCTATACACCAAACATGCACACAAATACAAAATGAATATGAATACTGGACTAAACCAGCTAGCAAGCCTATATAACAAGGATGAAGAAGCAAAAAAATAAACAATGCACACCACAATCAACAATAGCAGTACAACAATGTATGGAAAGGAAAGAAGGAATGTCTGTGCTTCTCATTATATTGCTGATCAGGTCACATATGGTGCTGCACTAATTTGTGCAGTGCTAGATATCAGCACTACATGCATAGGTCCTTTGCTTCATTGTTACCTTTCTTAGAATCTTACCATTCTTTTTTTCAGGGCGTGGTGGTTCATCAATCTATGGCAAGAATTTTGAAGATGAAATCTCTGATGATTTGAAACATACAGGTGAGAAATGGATGGCACAGAGTTAAAAGAAATCCCATCCATCACATTACACACTCATGCATACACACTCACACATACTACACAAGCATGTGCACACACACATGTGATGCATACACACAAATGCACATACATGCACGCACACACACACACACACACACACACACACACATAATGCATGCACATCCATGCACACTCACTCTAGCGACCAGGGCTTTGCAAGCTGCATTTTTATTACTGTATCTGTCTTCCCGTCCGTCCATTTCATGGACCTGACGTGTAATGGCATTTATTACACCACAGAAATGATGGTGTAAAGAACATGAAACCCACACAAAACATGATGGTGTAAAGAACATGCAACCCACACAAAACATGATGCTAAAGTAGCAAATACTCAAAGTAAAAGGTTGTTTAGGTCAGTTTTGAATGTGAGTCGACTCAGGGTTTGCTCTCCTTGTTACCAGTCCATCACTGTGACCATCAAATTATTGTTATGTTTGTACACTATGCCGGTTACTGAATGTCTCTGCACAGTGAACACAGGGCACGGCAAACGGCAGTCTGTTTTCATAGTATCATTGACATTTATTATTATCATTACTAATTGTGCAGGTGCAGGGATTCTGTCCATGGCCAACAGCGGACCAGACACAAATGGCAGTCAGTTCTTTATCACACTGGCCCCTACTCAGTGGTTGGACGGAAAGCACAGCATATTTGGTCGTGTTTCGTCGGGCATGACCGTGGTGCAGCGAATTGGAATGGTGGAAACAGATGCAAACGATCGACCGCTGGATGATGTGAAGATTGTGAAAGCTTACCCATCACCGACATGATTAAGATGAAATCTGTGAATGACGTTGAGAGTACTGTGTGTGTTTTTGCAAAGCATTTCATTTGACTTCTCTTACATTAAAAGACGGTCATTTTGAAAACAGTTTTTTTCATCATTAGGACATGAGGTAGTTCTGCTTTGATTAATTTAGTCAGTATATTAGAGCTGCATATGGTGCTGACTTGTTCAGATAGCCAGACATGCAACTGGTTGTCTGATGATGGCAAGAAGGGAAGGAAATTTTGACTTACATGTGCACTATGTGGCCACAAATTTTCAAAGACAAAATTTAGGCTATTTACAGAAACAACTTGTTTTTAATGCTTGGTTAACTGTGTGGAATATTTAGTTATACTGGGCAGTATCCAGTGTGGAACAACAAGACTTCATTTTTAAATCAAACATAGCCTACCACAGAAAGAAAGAAAAAAAGAAGAAAAAAAAGGAGAAGAAGAAGAAGAAAAGCAAGCAAATGAATGAGTCCCATAAGTCAGTAATGTCAAGCACACATTTCTAAGCCAGTAAGGTGAAACAAAATCCATGGGATTACTAGAGTCAGAGTCACTACTTGAAGAAGGTGGAGAAATGTAAAAATGCATTAAAAATGTATTATTACTGTTATTAAAAAACAACACAGAACAACACACGCATACAAGCCTATATTCTTCAATAATAATAATAATGGATACTTACAGAGCCTAACCTGCACTGGCCCTATGCACCTACACATTCTCTAAATGACCATATTTTCAAAATTCAATGCATACAACACAAACACACAGGCATGAGCACACACACACACACACACACACACACACACACACACACACACACACAAAACAACAACAAAAAACAACAACACACAAACACAACACATGTGCATGTAAACACACACACACACACAGAATCATATAATTATAAGGGCAATGGGGTTGAAGGAAAGGTTTTTAAAAAGAAAGGTTTTCAAGATATGTTTAAAAGAACTGACAGAATGATGGACAGAAACAGGGAGTTGGTTCCATGTAACTGGAGCCTGGTAAGAGAAAGAGTACTGACACTTAAGGGCTTCATCTCTGAAAGCCCAATGCGCCATTGGGCAGGAAACTGTTGCTAATGGGTGCTACTTAATTTGCAAACTGCTGCCCTTCTACAGACTAACTGGGAGAAGTAAATTTTTTGTTTGTGTAAACTTATAAATGAAATTTTTGAATGTGTTGAAAGCATGGGTAGATGGACTTTTCATCTACTTCTGACTCGGGAAAGAGGACTTTCCATAGCTCTCAATTTTCAGCAGAGGTGATCTTACTCATAGCAATAGTTTCTGCACAGACACAGTGCACCACTGTTTACAATTAATAGTAATAACTGGGACTTCTGTTGCACCCATTGACCACACAAGGTGGGAGCCTAGAGTCTTTACAGTAGCATGCACACACACATGCATGTGCACACACGCGCGCACACACACATGCATGCACACACACACATGCATGTGCACACACGCGCACACACACACATGCATGCACACACACGCGCGCACGCACATGTGTGCACACACACACTATAACTTTATTGCCAAGTGTCAAGGTACGTGTAAGGAATGTTTCACGGTGCCTGGTATTTTCACAACCCTCACCAACCCCCCCCCACACATGCATACTCAACCCCCCCCCCCCCCCAACACACACTTTGCTGCTAAGTGTCGAGGCATGCACAAAGACTTCCATGGTGTCCAGTGTAGAATACTCTAGCCTTAGCTACCAGCTAAAATTCATTCAAGAAAGAGCCCAGTCGTGAGGTCGAGTTAATATTACTTTACGTCAGCAGAGACCCTACAGACTGTTAGGAACGGGGAGCCCAGGACGTCCACCTCGACTTCGTATTTTCCTTCTGTAATGGCGAAAATGCCGGTAGGAGCAGTGAGATGATCGGCGTTCCAGAGGAGGAGCAGGCAGGCTTGTATAGACGGGAAGCCTCTACAGGCTTGTATAGAAGGGAAGACTACAGGCTTGTATAGAAGGGAAGAATCTACAGGCTTATTTAGAAGGGGAAAATCTACAGGCTTGTTTAGAAGGGAAGAATCTACAGGCTTGTATGGAAAGGAAGACTATACAGGCTTGTATAGAACTAGAAGGGAAGACTCTACAGGCTTGTATAGGATTAGGAGGGAAGCCTCTACAGGCTTGTAGAGAAGAGAAGACTCTACGGGCTTGTATAGAAGGGGCGACTCTATAGGCTTGTATAGAAAGGAAGCCTCTACGGGCTTGTATAGAAGGGAAGAATCTACAGGCTTGTACAGAAGGGAAGACTCTACAGGCTTGCATAGGATTAGGAGGGAAGCCTCTATAGGCTTGCATAGAAGGGAAGACTCTACAGGCTTGTATAGATTCATAGAAGGGAAGCCGCTATAGGCTTGTATAGAAGGGAATCTATCTCTTCCGGTTTAGACTTCCCCTTTCTGCCCACCAGAACTCGGTCCCAGAACCCCTCCCGCATCGTTACCCCCCCCCCCCTCCACACACACACACACACACACACACACACACTGTGCATTATCGAGCCCAAGACCACGGAGTCTCGTCAGTTTTAAGGAAGTACTTTTTACTTAATAGAACACAGAAAGGATTTCGTTTCTTTTCTACTGACGAGAAACTCGATTTTATATACGGTTGGAACTGGTAGTGCTACATAGACACCAGCACACAAATCCGAGATCAAAGATTTGCCGCTGTCAGACACTCGGCCAGTTATCCCTCTGCCTCCCCCCCCCCCCCATCTCCCCTCCCCCCTCTCCCTCCCCCCTCCGCCCTTCAGTCCACCACTACCCCGACCCATCCAACTCGTATCTACTCAACTTCGATCGATCGGGACTGACCTTTTTAACATGATGCCGTGTTGAGTGTTCCCCCCCCCCCCCCACTTCCTTCATCACCCCTCCTCCACCTCCTCCTCCGCTCCCCCCCTTAGCGTAAATACTGAAAGAAAAAAGAAGTCGGAAAAGAAAAAGAAAGAAAGAAGTAGGCGTCTTTGTGGGACTTTGTTAGGGCCAAAGAACTGTTTAAGTGACCGGCTGGACCGCAATACCGTCGTCGAGACGTCGACATCAACAGTCTGTTTCAGTCACTGACGTGAAAGTTTTAACTTCCTAGTTCCTCTCTGCCTTTAGGACGTCGTAACTCCAAGACTGACGCGTCTTTATGGGTTTCTAGCTTGGCTTTGCTCTACGAAACGCGAGGGCGTTTTGCGCCGTACCCTTCGGTTGACGTGAGAATGCTAACCAGGGGGAGACAACCCGGGCTTGTTTTTTGTTTTGTTTTTTTGTATTTGTTTTGCTTCTGTGTGTGTGTGTGTGGTGTGTGTGTGTGTGTGTGTGTGTGTGTGTGTGAGATAGAGAGACAGAGACAGAGAGAGAGCGTGCCGTGCGTGCGTGCGTGCGCGCGCGCGCGCGCGCGCGCGCGCGTGCTGTGTGTGTGTGTGTGTGTGTGTGTGTGTGTGTGTGTGTGTGTGTGATTTGCTTATTTTGTCTCCTCTGTGATGGCTATGTATGTTCATAGTCATATCGTAGTTATTTGTATTGGGCCAGGTGGCCTAACTTGTATAATAAAACGCTCTGAGCTCTGAGTTTACCTCTCGTTTACCTCTTTCTCTCTCTCTTTTCCTCTCTCTTTTCCTCTCTCTCTCTCTCTCTCTCTCTCTCTCTCTCTCTCTCTCTCTCTCTCTCTCTCTCTCTCTCACACACACACACACATACACCACGCACGCACGCACACACACACACACATATATATATACACACACAGTGTGTGTGTGTGTGTGTGTGTGTGTGTGTGTGTGTGTGTGTGTGTGTGTGTGTGTGTGATATGTATGGAAGAGATACATGTGTGTGAGATATATACACATTGTGTGCACGCACGCACGCACGCACGCACGCGCGCGACACACACACACACACTCTCTCTCTCTCTCCCCGAATGGCTATGTATGTTTGTTGTCATGCCATTTCTAATGGGCCATGTGGCCTTCTGCAATAAAACACTTTGAGCTCTGATATCACCCCTCTCTCTCACTCTGTCTCTGTCCCTCCCCGAAAGGCTCTGTATATTTGTAGCCATACCATTTGTAATGTAGTGAGATAGCCTAACAATAATAGGGAATTGACAGAGCGCTTTCCGATACTGACGGCGCTATCCGACTTAATTAAAGAAAAACATGCAGGTAAACACGCACCGCGCAAATACCCACGTACAAATCAATAGCATTATTATAAACAAGCAAAGAACATTTTACAGTCACAGCTCAGGCGGAGCTGGGTGAAAGAAGCGGTGGCCGTCCTGGGGCCCCTGTCCTTGTGATCTCTGTAGGCTTAACGGAACAGTGAACATTCTACAATAAAACATTCTCAGCTCTCTCTCTCTGTCTCTGTCTGTCTGTCTGTCTCTCTCTGTCTCTGGCTGTCTGTCTGTCTGTCTTGGCGGATGGGGCTGTTCCCTTTCTCGACGTGCTTCTTGCTTGGCAGTCCTTATTGTTATTTGCTTTTTTCTTTGTTTTGTTTGTTTTGTTTTGTTTTGAGGCAGCTGCTGACCCGAGTCGACACGGCTGGACCCAAATTTAATGCCAGACACATACACGCATGCACTCGCCTTGAACTCCGTACAACACCGTGCAAGAGCGTGCGTTTATACTGCACAGACAAGCACACACATACTGCGGTACGCACCAACACACATAATTACGTTCGCGCGCACGCACGCACGCACGCACGCACGCACGCACGCACGCACGCACGCACGCGCGCACGCACGCATCGCACGCACGCACGCACACCACACACACACACACACACACACACACACACACACACACACACACACACACACACACACACACACACACACACCGTGTTATATTTGTGCCACAAAACAGCAGAACACTTGATTAACCGCTTGTGAACTGGACGGATTGAGTGCGTGACGGACCATTAAGTAGACTGAGGGCAACGCCATCAGAAGACCTGACGCATTGAGTGCAGAAATCCGGTACGGCTGATGGATCTGGACGCAGCGCTGCAGTGAGTGCCAGTGATGGGCCCTTGTGGATGGTGGCTGATTCCTGAACTAACTATGGGCGAACCAGCCCGGCCCGTGAAGACAGGACTGAAATAGCGCGCCGGATTCATCGTTTGCAGAGCACTCTAATTCATTTAAAATACCGTCCTTGACCGACTGTGGGGTTGAAAGGAAGGCCACGGCCCCCAAGCTTCTCTCTGCACAGGATCCTGATGTTGGTGGTGCCTTATGCACGCACGCACGCAGACACGTACGCACGCACGCTCGCTCGCACGCACGCACGCACGCTCGCTCGCTCGCACGCACGCTCGCTCGCTCGCTCGCACGTACGCACACACAGACACAGACACACACAGAGACAGAGACAGAGACAGAGACAGAGACAGACAGACAGACAGACACACACACGCACGCACGCACGCACGCACGCACGCACGCACGCACGCACGCACGCACGCACGCACGCACGCACGCACGCACGCACGCACACACACACACACACACAAATTAATGTCACGAACTGACAAAGTCAGGCCGAATTCCAGCCTAACGATAGGCTACTGCAGCTTCACAAGAGCCGTGATCGAGTTGGGCCATGCACGTACCGGCAAGCACGACCATGTTTCGTGATGAACAACAACATACTCATAATATGGACGGACGAAGATAATGGCTGCAAGGATTACCAGGTACTGTCAGTCTTTCCGTTGCAAGAGATTTATCCGTTTAACGGTGCCCACGGCCGATTCAGTGTCTGCACGAAGACACTGGCATTTTTTTCTAAATGGTTGGATCTGGCAACGGCTGTTTGGAACGTTGATCAAACTACAGATACAACAGAATCCGAAACCGTCGCAGGCATATTCTCTTCAGCCTAGGCCATCTTTGAGAATAGCCTTGTGACTGGCTGCGTAAAAGGCCATGCGTGGGATAGGTCATGTGATTGGTTGCTCGCTGGTGACATGTGTGGAAAGGACTACGATAGACCCTGCCTGAAAAAGGATCTTATGATTGGCCTCACGCCAGACATTTTCTGGGAGGGGTCTCGTGATTGGCTGTGACGTACGCTAGGTCATGATTGGCTGCAAGCTAAGCGATGTTTGGAAGGGTCATAGTAATTGGCTACGTATTAGAGGCCATGTCTGGGAGGGTCCTTGTGATTGGCTGTACGTACGCTAGGCCATGTCTGGGAGAGGCCCAGTGATTGGCTGCAAGTTAGGCAATGTCATGTCATAGGGTTCCAGGCGAGATCAAGAGGAGGGAGGTGGAGCTGGACCCTCACATGGTTCAGGAGCTGTGTGAGAGTCGAGGTGGACGTCCTGGACTGTCCGTCCTAACGAGCCTTCTGGTTTCCGTGGACGTAAAGATTTATTGCACCGTGCTTCGGCATTGGTCACAACTTGTCCCTAATATGTCAACTGACATCTGAGGACATAAAGCATCACTTCATCATCATCATCATCTGGACCCTCAAGTTAGCCTAGAAGAAATCATGAGCAAGGAGGTGGAGCTGGGCTCAGAAAGTTGGACTTCTTTCGCTTCGGGTTGTTCCTCAACAGCATTGCAACGGACATTGTCCTTGTGACTCTGCCCTGCACGGCAGTTGGAACAGCAATTGCGCAGTGCACTAGTCGCAGCGCAATGGCGAGGGGACACCGCCTTAACATTTCCATTGTTTTGGCGGCGGTCCACGGTCTCTCCGGCCTTTTTCGGGCGGTATCCACGTTCAAGCCTTCACTCTCTCGTCCCCTTCCCCCCATGTCCCCGTCCCTAATAAGCAACCTCGCTTCTGTGGACGTAAAGCAATATGGTCAAGGAGAGGCCCAGTGATTGGCTGCAAGGTATGCGATGTCTGGAAGGGTCTAGATAACTGGTTACATGCTAGGCCATGTCTGGGAGAGGCCCAGTGATTGGCTGCAAGGTATGCGATGTCTGGAAGGGTCTAAATAACTGGTTACATGCTAGGCGATGTCTGGGAGAGGCCCAGTGATTGGCTGCAAGGTAAGCGATGTCTGGGAGAGGCTCAGTGATTGGCTGCAAGCTAGGCCATGTCTGGGAGAGGCCCAGTGATTGGCTTGCAAGCTAGGCCATGTCTGGGAGAGGCCCAGTGATTGCTTGCAAGCTAGGCCATGTCTGGGAGAGGCCCAGTGATTGGCTGCAAGGTAAGCGATGTCTGGGAGAGGCCCAGTGATTGGCTGCAAGGTAAGCGATGTCTGGGAGAGGCACAGTGATTGGCTGCAAGGTAAGCGATGTCTGGAAGGGTCTAGGTAACTGGCTAGCTGCTAGGCCATGTCTGGGGAGGAGGGGTCCTGTTTCTTGGCTGCATGCAAGGCGATATCTAACAGGTTTACCGGACATACTTACGCGTCAGTTTACAGCGGAAATGTAACGCTTACTCCTGAATCAGGGGTTTTGCTTTAACAGTGGAACTACTTTTGAACGTTCTGTAGGTAACACACATGTATTATGGAAGGTTAAATCCGTCTCAGTGGTGAAATTAACTTTGATACCACACGGTAGACAGGTTGATAGCACCCCCACCTCACCAGAGAGAGAGAGAGAGAGAGAGAGAGAGAGAGAGAGAGAGAGAGAGAGAGAGAGAGAGAGAGAGAGAGAGAGAGAGAGATCTTTGTCTCCTCACTCTCTCTTGCGGCCCACAGACAGACAGAGACACCAGAGCACGCTTTCAGTGGGGCAGCGGTTTTCTCGCCAAGGCAACTATCCGGCATCTGTTAAAGAGAAGAGCCTAATAAGTCGTTATGTTAGCCGTTGACGCAGATGGAGTGTTACGAGGAGGATGGCCCGGTTGCCTTGACTACCACTACCACCACCACAAGAGGTGCGTCTGACACCAGACGTCACCAACAGCGACGGGCATAAATAAATAAAGCTCGGGCATTACGTCTTTGAAGTAAGGGTGGGTGTGGGGAGAGGTGGGGTGGTGTGGGGGTGGGGGGATTATGTCTTTGAATTAAGGGATGGCGGGGGTGGGGAAGGGAGGAGGGTACGTCTCCGAAGTAAGGGGTGGCGTGGGGGTGGGGGGGGGGGGGGGGGGGGGGGGGTGGGGAGGGGTGTTGTGGGCACACACACACACACACACACACACACACACACACACACACACACACACACACACACACACACACACACACACACACACACACACACACACACACACACACACACACACACACACACATACACAGAGCACAATACTTTATTTTTTTAAAATTATGAATCTTATGCATATGTCAACAGATAATATGTCTGAAGTTTAATATTCATAATTATATATTTGGGGGGAATAGATGAATATCACTGGCGAATAAAATATCCTTGTATTCTTGTACAGCTTACGTAGGTCTACCCTCGTCTTCCAAGGAGTCTTTACCTAGCTTCAACTCATTAGGTTGATTGTGCCGAAGGCCAAATGACAGCTTTGACACAGACTCACAGATCCGCACACAGAGACTGCTTTGTTTGGGCCCAGAAGATCGCGGTGACAGACGTAATAATAATAGATTATTTACGGCGCCTCATCCCGTAAGAGCCCGGAAGGCTTACAAAGACGTAAGGACACGCTCATTTTATCTCTCTCTCTTACATACACGCTCTCGCGCGCGCACGCACATACACACACACACACCACACACACACACACACACACACACACACACACACACACACACACACACACACACACACACACACACACACACACACACACACACCACACACACACACACACCACCACCACACACACACACACACACACACACACACACACGCACGCGCACACACACACACTCACCACACACCACACACGCACACACACACCACACCCCCACTCACACACCAACACACACGCACACACGCACGCACGCACACACACGCACGCACGCACGCACGCACGCACGCACAACACTCAGACATTGTACCCTCTTCTTCAACAGTGTCTACCGTCAACAGAAACCATATGGTTTATTGGGGACGGGAGTGGATGGGAGGGTGCGAGGGATGGTGGTGGTGGGGTGAATGGGTGGAGGGGAAGGGGAAGATATGGGAGCTCAGCTCTACATACACTCCATGTTCACACAGCTCCTGAGCTCTGATCAGAAATTTTACCCTTTGGTGAAGCCCCACACGCGAATCCAGTCTATAAACCAACCACCATTCCTTCTTCCGCAGAGTCACGCAACACAGAGCAGGGGAAGAAGGAAGAGGACAGAGTCAGTAATCATACACTGACAAATGTGCCCCACACCATGACGGTGAGTCCAGCCCGAACGTCAGCGCATACTCTTCAACATTTAATGACCTCAAGGCCTATTTACGTCTTGAGAGAGAGAGAGAGAGAGAGAGAGAGAGAGAGAGAGAGAGAGAGAGAGAGAGAGAGAGAGAGAGAGAGAGAGAGAGAGAGAGAGGGGTTCATTTCAGTATACTTCAGTATTAGTTGAGTTCGTTAATACGTATAAATTATAATCTCAGAATGTTGAAAGGTTCGTTTCACCTCTAGCCTTTTACTACTTAACTCTGGTTGGTTGAATATATCACGACCACGCGAACCGAGAATAACAAAATCGATGTCCACGCTTTTATGGAGGTGTGGATTACTTGCGCTCGTGGAATTTCCTGGTTGAATTATGCCCCGCTGTCACCCTTCTTCACAAGCATACAGAATAGCTAAACATACGAACTCCAGTCCTCGGTTTACATCATTCCCGCTCCAACCATGGTTACTAAAAGGCACAGGTCTCCGAAAACTGTTAGTTTGTTAGATCCAGACACACAAAAGATTAAAAAGAACCCATTTGATTATGTCAAAACACAACATGCGAATTTTCAGAATAAGCCCCTTTTTTTCAGGCTACAGAACAACACTTAGAACCCTAGCAGTCATTCTTGTTTTAGTTTTTTTTTGGGTTGTGTTTGTGTTTTGGTTAGTTTTATTAACTGACAGTTTCAATTTGGGTTCTTTTGTTGCTCAAACGGCAGTAAGTCTGTAACCACACGGACAACTCAAATCATATCAGGCCGCGTTTCTTTTATATAAACGGCTTATTACAAAGCTCACCCCAGCAAAATAAAACCAGTAATTATGGTTCCAATCGAGACGAAACTTTAATTATTCTTTTTTTAACCCGGAGCGTACGCTTCGACGCTAGGCTGCTTCCATAAATCTTCAGGACTCAACGTTCAGGACTCAACGTTTGGCAAATTTTACTTCTTCTTCTTTCTCGATCGCTGCTACACTGAGAATCCAATCTGCAAGATGAATGTAGCTGTCTTCTTCAGTTCCTCCTTGCTGCCGTAGAGTTTGGTGTGTAGCTGGACTGCTGTTGGCCACACATTTTGTCTTGCTGTATGCAGAAGTGGGCATCTCTGCAGTATATGTTCGGCCGTCTGGTCTTCAAGACCCCAGTTGCAGGTTGGTGGTGGTGCCAGCTTCATTGTCTTGAACATGTGGGCATTGAGTCGGCTGTGGCCCATGCGTATAGTTTCATGACCACAACCTGCTGCCACCGGTCAAGGACGTGGAAGTCGTCCTTCTCAGTGCATTGCCCCAGGGCTGTTCTGATGAGGGTCTTCTTTGCTTGGAAGGTGACACTGTTGTCTTGCTGTCTTCCTTTGGCTTCAGGTTTGGCGAGCTCGTCTGCTTTTTCATTTCCTGGAAGACCACAGTGGGCTGGGACCCATTGCAGGACTACTCGCCTGTGCTGTGCGACCTCGTGCTCTGGTGCAAAGAAGAATATACAACCACAGCTACTGACACGCACACACTCAGACACGCACACACTCAGACATGCACACACTCACTCACACGCACCCCCCCCCCACAGACAGACAGACAGACAGACAGACAGACAGACAGACACACACACACACACACACACAAACACGTACGCACGCACGCACGCACGCACGCACTCAAACACACACGCACCCACGCACGCACACAAACACACACCCCCCCACACACACACACACAAACACCCACGCACGCACGCACGCACACAAACACACACACACGCACGCACCCCCCCCCTCCCCTCGCACACACACACAGACACCCGCGCATATGAGCATACTGACCATTCCAAACTTTATTTACACACAACTTAAAACTTATTATTATTAACTTAAAACGGGCAGCGAACAGAGACTTGAATCGGACGAAAAGACGGATGAAGATAGCAGCACGGAACGGAAAATATGGCAGGTCTTTAGATGACGTAATTTTCGTCACCCCTCTGACGTCAGTCGAGCAATTCACACTGGCTTCCTTTTTTTTCCCCTTTGTTTTATTGACGCTGCCTCAGCACTCTGGGCCCCATTCCGCTTCAGGTTTCAGGTTCCCGGCGACGGACACATCAACAACAAAGAAAGGTTCAATAGTAACGACTGACGGAATATTTAAGTTTCGTAAACACTTGACGAGCGCCTCATCTCGAGATGAGCCCTAAGCGTTTAATTCACAGTGGCAACTACACATACAGCGCTGTTCTTTGCTTCTGAGCAAACCCATTACGACTCTGAATGAGTGAGGGCAGCTTTACACGGCGCGTTTTTTTTAATGTCCACCAAAGTGGTGTACTTACACCGGTGTTAGGTAGTTAAGTAAGTAAACATGGTGTTTAACGTCCACAGAAACCGCAAGGCTTATTAGGAACGGGGGAAGGGGGGGAGGGTGTATGGAGGTGGGGGGAGAGGTAGACTATTATACCTATCGCTACACTGTCACCACCTGAATGACTCCTGCATTAAGATGGGCAGCGATGAGAGCCATTTTAATGTTTCATAATTGTGAGGGACAAAGTCACAAGACTGTGTCCACAGACCACAACTTTTGACGAGAAAGGAGAGCCGAAGCGGATTCGAACCGAGGTCCCTCTGCTCCGGCACCAGCCTAACGCTTTACCGCTAGGCCAAATCGGCTCACTTAGGTAGTTGATGATGATGTGGGGCTTCATGTCCTCGGATGTCGGGTTGACATATTAGGGACAAACTGTAACTTAGGTAGTTGTTGTTGATCGCTTTTATGTAGTGCTATTCTCCACTCTCGAGCAGACTCACTACGCTCGCATGCGATTCTACATGAGTGAATATCTTTTATAGCGCGTTTTTGAATATCCACCAAAGTGGTGTACACGTGCTTAACGGCACTGACATGGCTGGTGCCACATGAAACTGCTGCC
>JABMCL010003837.1:1657500-1660000 GCA_018857735.1 Alviniconcha marisindica | reverse complement strand
TACTTTTTATTTCTGGCGGTTGGATGATGTTGTACAAGGAGATTATTATAGCTTTGTTTTGGTATTACGCCGTCACATGGGTAGCCACACACCGTCTTCAGAGGGTTTTCTTTTTATTTCTGGAGGTTGGATGATGTTGTACAAGGAGATTATTATGGCTTTGTTCTGGCATTAACCCGGCACATGGGTAGCCACACACCGTCTTCAGAGGGTTTACTTTTTATTTCTGGCTGTTGGATGATGTTGTACAAGGAAATTATTATAGCTTTGTTTTGGTATTACGCCGTCACATGGGTAGCCACACACCGTCTTCAGAGGGTTTACTTTTTATTTCTGGAGGTTGGATGATGTTGTACAAGGAGATTATTATGGCTTTGTTCTGGCATTAACCCGGCACATGGGTAGCCACAAACCGTCTTCTGAGTTTTTCTCTCTTTTTTGTTGTTGTTGAGGTTAGGTGCTATTATGCAAGGAGATTATTATCATTTCTGGAGGTTGGATGCTGTTAGGCAAAGAGATTATTATGGCTTTGTTCTGGTATTAACCCGGCAGTCACACACCGTCTTCAGAGGGTTTATTTCCATTTGTAAGGGGTACATGGTGTTATGCGAGGAAATTATGGTGGCTTGAAAATCTTTCATCTGCCACACGGGGCTGAAGGAATAAACATCCTTGAATCCTTGAAGTTATAGGGACCACGTAGCTGTGCAGCGCGTAACGGAAACCTTTAATGTAGCCTTTGTGTTCTTGCTGACTTCAGTCGTCAGTGTGTGTGTGTGTGTGTGTGTGTGTGTGTGTGTGTGTGTGTGTGTGTGCGTGTGTGTGTGTGTGTGTGTGTGTGTGTGTGCTAGTGTATGTGTGTGCTAGTGTATGTGTGTGTGTGAGAGAGAGAGAGAGAGAGAGAGAGAGAGAGAGAGAGAGAGAGAGAGAGAGAGAGAGAGAGAGAGAGAGAGGAGAGAGAGGAGAGAGAGAGAGAGAGAGAAGAGAAAAGAGAGAGAGAGAGAGAAGAATGTGTGTGTGTGTGCGTGTGTATTTTTGCAATGACTGTGAACTTAGAGCTAAAATGATTTTTATTAACGCGTTGTAAATGCTAGTATTTTGTTGATCCCATGCGTGTGTGCGGTGTTGTGTGGCGTATGTGTGTGCGCGCGCGCGCGCGCGTGTGTGTGTATGTGTGTGTGTGTGCGTGAGTGCGTGCGTGTGCGTGTGTGCGTGTGTGTGTGTGTGTTTTGTGTGTGTGCGTGAGTACGTGCGTGCGTGTGGGTGCGTGCGTGCGCGCGCGCGCGCGCGCGCGCGTGTGTGTGTGGTGTGTGTGTGTGTGTGTGTGTGTGTGTGTGTGTGTGTGTTTGTGTGTGTGTGTGTGTGTGTGTGTGTGTGTGTGTTGTGTGTGTGTGTGTGTGTGTGTGCGTGCGTGCTGTGTGCGTGTGTGTGCGTGCGTGCGTGCGTGTGCGTGTGCGTGTGTGTGTGTGTGTGAGTGAGTGCGATGCTTGCGCTGTTGAGGTGCTTGTTGCGATTACACCCCATCCAAAAGTTCTTGTACGCTTTACAAGGACAATAATCTTCCTTTATATTTTTTGTAAAACAACATACAAATGAACACGATTCCCTTGGCTAAAAACAGGCTAAAACAGGCTAAAAACAAACATTTTCCTTCTGTTCCATGTCTAGGGCTAAATTAACCTTATTTGCTGCAGTGACATCGGCAGCTGAAGTTGAGTTTATCATGTTCCTAATCTTCCGTCTTGTAGCCTATTCCAGGCAAATTGGTCCAGTTAAAAAATAATAATAAAAAATCGACTCTCTGACACAGCAGATTTCCTTTTTTTTGTGAGCGGCTTAATCATCGATTTCGTCCGCCCAGAATGTTTTCTACCTGGAAGAATTTGTTGATCTCGCATAAACGGCTGCGCAGTTGAAGATTTCTTTCTACTCATCCGAAATGCATTAGGGCCAGAATGAGATTTAACTCGAAAACCCCGTGCACTCACTCTGTCCATCAGGCACTCGCTACCTACCTTGTTAACGTGTAATACGATCAATAATCTGCACTTTAAGCTGCTGCACTAAACCCACATTTTGATTAGAAAAGCACACAACTTTATGCGGGTCAAAAACACACACCTTAATTATACCGAAGTACCGGACTAACAGCAACATGAATTCCGCACTTACGTTGCTTTTCGTTTCTGTTTCCAAATACAGACCAGAGTTTGTTTTTGCATTGCCATTCGCTTTTATGCTGCTGGAAGGGACCCTCGAATAGGACAATTTAATCGGTCGCCCTACCTGGGTAAGGCTACAGCAGCCGCAAGAGCAGCGCTACCCATTCCTCCCAATGCGTGCACATTTTCCTGTGCGTCCAAGCAATGGTATGGCTGCCAGTGTTCGGTATTTTTAACGTGAGCACAGATGTTGATGCATACGAATGCACACGGGGAATGTACGAAAGCTGACTATAGGAGAGAAAGAAAAAAAAGAAAAAGAAAAAAAAATCTTGCAG
>JABMCL010003837.1:1645000-1647500 GCA_018857735.1 Alviniconcha marisindica | reverse complement strand
GTATTATACAAGTTACATTTAAATTCATGGAACACTAAATATTCACAGAATGTGACATGCGTTTGTAAAAATATCTGTTTATCTAACAATTCAACACTTCCCCGAAAGCACACAGATACAGACACAGACCGACAAACACGCATGCACTCATTCACATAGGCATGAACACAGACACACAAACACACACAGACACACACAGAGACTCATACAGACACACAGACTCATACAGACACACAGACACACAGACACAGACACAGACACACAGACACACACACACACACACACACACACACACACACACACACACACACACACACACACACACACACACACACACACACACACACACACACACACACACACACACACACACACACGGTCTAAGTAAAAGGTTATTCTACATAAAAACAATGAACCATTTTCCTAGTTACTATTATTCATAGCTTTTATATAGCGCTATTCTCTGCTCTCGAGCAGACTCACTGCGCACATTGGCATGTGATTCTGAATGAGTGACTGTATCCTTTTATAGCACGTATTGTTAATATCCACGGAAGTGGTGTACTGGTAGCGCTCTGTGGATGTTGATGTTGCATGGCTGGTGCCACGTGAAATGCTGCCGTTTCGGCGCAAGTTCTGTGTACACCATTCAACCATGCACCAGGTTACGGTGTCATTCATTCAAAGCCACATAGGTAGGGTGTATGTGTGTTTAGCTGTAACCTGCCACCTGCACTTTTGGCAGAATGACCGGGATCTTTTGCGTGCTACTGCGGTAACACGAGGGTGGAACAGATACCGAAATAAGAGCCAGCACAGAAAGTTGATCCTGGAGAAGAAAATTCTCCCGCCGCTCCTGCCGGGACTCGAACCCGGGACCTTTCGATCACGAGTCCGACGCTCTAACCACTGAGCTATCCCCGCTCTCCTAGTAACAAATTATCTCCGTGCATTAATTGTGAGTTGTGAGTACACGTCGACGAATACATTCTCTGTTGCCAACGGACTATTTTACACTGCTGGGAGAACAGACTGCATACGATTTGCGCTGTTAACATTGATGCATCTGGCTGTTTGCAGGCAAGACAGCAGCCGCATGAACCGCCCCCACGATGACGCCGTCCAACTCGACAACCAGCACCCTGGAAATAACGTCACCCTCCCGCTCGGCTCTCGTCGCCTCCTTCTCTCTGTACGTCCTCCCGCTCGTGGTGGGCATCGCAGGGAATGCCGGGATCGTGCACATCATCGTTTCCCACAAGTCCCTGCGAACAGGGGCTAACGCTTACATTGCCAACATGGCGGCGCTGGACCTACTCGCCTGCACCCTTCTGGTGCCGCTGCGCATGTCTTTCTACGTGGCCCAGTCCACAATGGACCGAGAAGGCTTCACGCTGTGCGAAGCGGACGTGTTCTTCCACAGCGTGGTGGACGCCGGGAGGATGTTGTTCCTCGGCGCCATCAGCTTCGAGAGGTACCAGGCGGTGGCGAACCCATTCCAGAGGGACAAGGCGGCGGCGGCTCGCCGAGCTTTCATCACCCTGGCCATTCTCTGGGTCGTCATGATCCTGTACGCTGTCGTCGTCACCATCTTCTTCTACGACACCATCATGTTCGAGTTCTGCATGAGGCAGAACTCCGGGTCGGCGCCGTGGAACCACAGGCTGTGGGGCGGCATAGAGATCTACTTCGTGCTCCCGCTGTCGCTGGTGACCGTCCTGGTGGTCATCGTCTGTTACGGGCTCATGTTCCGCATTCTGCACACGCATCGCAACAAGATGCTCAGTCACTCCGTGGCGTCTTCCAACAAGGTGGCGCCCGTTCCCTCCTCCGTCCTTCCCGCCAAGTCGCACCTCGACCCTCCGGACGCAGCTTCCCATACCCTTCCTGCAGGCATATGCGTGACTAACGCTACGACTGACAGCGCCACACTTGCCAACGATCCGGGCGTAGCGGAATCGCGAGGGCGTTCCGAGGCCTGCGGGAGCGTGAGGTCCACAGAGAGTGTCCCTGGGCAGGACAACAGGTTGAAAGAAGACACAGAGAGAAAAGGTTCGTGCACCGTAGACACTGACCGTCGTGAGGCAGTAAGCCCCAAGTCTCTGGCTCCTCACCCGGCAAGTCCTACGTCTACAGGCCCTCATATTTCAAGCATCGCATCTCCAGGTCCTCCTCTTGCAAGTCATCTATCTTCAGGCCCTCGTCTTGCAAGTGCCACATCTCCGGACCCTCGTCTTGCAAGTTCGGCGTCTCCAGACCCTCGTCTTGCAGGTTCGGCATCTCCGGACCCTCGTCTTGCTAGTACCGCGTCTCGAGACCCTCGTCTTGCAGGTTCAGCATCTCCGGACCTTCGTCTTGCAAGTTCTACGTCTTCAGGCCCTCATGGCACCAAGGTATGTGATGTGGTCACGGAACAGGACGCAGTGTTGCAGACCTCCTCACCAACCTCCAGTCGCCACTGTCCACGGTCAGCTGCAAGGCAACACGACGCCATATCCTT
>JABMCL010003837.1:1632500-1640000 GCA_018857735.1 Alviniconcha marisindica | reverse complement strand
AAGCTACAAAACGACACTTAAACAACAGTTAAACTGCACTTAAAAAACAGTGTAACTGTTGTTTAAGTGTCGTTTTGTAGCTTGACAAAGAAAGTTACCCCGAAAATTTGCAGATTGTGTTTTTGTCCTAATAAATAGCGTTCTTTTGAACCTTTTATGTGTAAGTCAGTAAGAGAGTAACAGTTTGTTGTGTGGTCCTTGGTGTGACAGCCAGAGAATGTGGAGACCTGCTGTGGCGTGTTCGTACTGTGCAAAGTGATCATAACCAGTTGTCGTGTGGTCCTTGGTGTGACAGCCAGAGAATGTGGAGACCTGCTGTGGCGTGTTCGTACCGTGCAAAGTGATCATAACCAGTTGTCGTGTGGTCCTTGGTGTGACAGCCAGAGAATGTGGAGACCTGCTGTGGCGTGTTCGTACTGTGCAAAGTGATCATAACCAGTTGTTGTGTGGTCCTTGGTGTGACAGCCAGAGAATGTGGAGACCTGCTGTGGCGTGTTCGTACCGTGCAAAGTGATCATAACCAGTTGTTGTGTGGTCCTTGGTGTGATGCCAGAGAATGTGGAAACGTGCTATGGCGTGTTCGTACCGTGCAAAGTGATCATAACCAGTTGTTGTGTGGTCCTTGGTGTGACAGCCAGAGAATGTGGAAACCTGCTGTGGCGTGTTCGTACCGTGCAAAGTGATCATAACCAGTTGTTGTGTGGTCCTCGGTGTGACTGCCAGAGAATGTGGAAACCTGCTATGGTGTGTTCGTACCGTGCAAAGTGATCATAACCAGTTGTCGTGTGGTCCTTGGTGTGACAGCCAGAGAATGTGGAGACCTGCTGTGGCGTGTTCGTACCGTGCAAAGTGATCATAACCAGTTGTCGTGTGGTCCTTGGTGTGACAGCCAGAGAATGTGGAGACCTGCTGTGGCGTGTTCGTACTGTGCAAAGTGATCATAACCAGTTGTTGTGTGGTCCTTGGTGTGACAGCCAGAGAATGTGGAAACCTGCTGTGGCGTGTTCGTACCGTGCAAAGTGATCATAACCAGTTGTTGTGTGGTCCTTGGTGTGACTGCCAGAGAATGTGGAAACCTGCTATGGTGTGTTCGTACCGTGCAAAGTGATCATAACCAGTTGTTGTGTGGTCCTTGGTGTGACTGCCAGAGAATGTGGAAACCTGCTATGGCGTGTTCGTACCGTGCAAAGTGATCATAACCAGTTGTCGTGTGGTCCTTGGTGTGACAGCCAGAGAATGTGGAGACCTGCTGTGGCGTGTTCGTACCGTGCAAAGTGATCATAACCAGTTGTTGTGTGGTCCTTGGTGTGACAGCCAGAGAATGTGGAAACCTGCTATGGCGTGTTCGTACCGTGCAAAGTGATCATAACCAGTTGTTGTGTGGTCCTTGGTGTGACAGCCAGAGAATGTGGAGACCTGCTGTGGCGTGTTCGTATCGTGCAAAGTGATCATAACCAGTTGTTGTGTGGTCCTTGGTGTGACAGCCAGAGAATGTGGAGACCTGCTCCGCGGGACGTATTCCCCTTGTGTCGAGTCATCAATCATTTTTCGTTTTTGCTTTCTGCAGCTTTTGAAACCAGTCGTTACAAGCATTGCCGGCTGTATTGATAAACTGCACAATTATTCATGCCTTGTTCCGCTGTTTTCCTCAGTATTGTCGTTTGTCCTTTATTTTCCACGTGCTGTGTGTTTGGAAACTGTTGCGGGGCAGGATTGAGATGATGTTTTATTCAGTCCATACTTTATACATTTACTCTGACGCTCAATAGGTTATGAAATATTCAATGAAAACGTTCCGAACACAGCCTGTAGCCAAAGCCGGTGCGGAAATACCACAGAGGCGAGTGTATGCCTTATATTGAGAGTAAATGTGGCGTGTTATTTCAAGCAATTCAACGCAGAAACGAACTTCATTTTATTCCGTTTTATTGTTGTTTGCAACCAGTTCACTTACATTTGATGGATTCTCCTGTTGCTGTTGTTAGTTTTGCTTTTTATATTTGGTTCGTATGATCAGCAACCTTCTCCCTTGATAAACTCAGTCAGAACTCACACGTTTAAGGTTAATTTCTTATTATTATTATACGTGTATCTTTGTGTTACTTTCACTGATTTTTTTGATGGTTACATCATTGTTAATTCCCTCCAATCTTTTTCGTTCCCTGTTTTTGTTTTACCTTATGGTCATCCCTTCTCTCGCCCATCCTGTCTCCATCTGCTGTAAGCTCGCTTCCCATTATTTATTTTTTTATTTTTGTATCTATATTTATTCAGTTGTACCGAAGAAGGTTCTTTGCACTGGAAATATCTACTTCCTTGTCTGTTCATTAAAGCTTGTCCGCTTTTTAGGGGATCTGTCATGGGGTTTTGGTGAGATCATTAATTCATGTCCACTTCTTTATCTGTCGTGAGTTTTGGTGAGTTCTGTAAATTTTGCCCACCTCTTTATCTGTCGTGGGCTTTGGGGAATTCTGTAAGTCTTCTCCTCTTCTTTGTCTGTCATGGTTTATGAAGTTCATTAAGTCTCGTCCATTTCTTGTCCATAAAACAAACAGAAAAGAACACTAATACCACAACAACAACACCCAAAACACAAATAAAACACACAACAACAAACAAAACAAACAACCCCAACACCACACACACCACAACACAACCCCCCCCCCCCCCACACACACACACACAACAACCACAAAACAACAAACAACACAACAAAAACAACAACAAAACACAACCACACAATAACAATAAAACAACAACAACAACAAAACAAACCCAACCCCAAAACAAAAAACAACAAACACAAAAACAAAACCAACAAAACAAACAAACAAAACACAAACACAAAGAACAAACAAACAGCAACAACACAACAAACACCACCCCCCCCCCCCTAAAAAACACACCCAACAACCTACAACAACAACAACAACAACACACACACACACACACACACACACACACACACACCACACACACACACACACACACACACACACACACACACACACCACACACACACACACACACACAAAACACACACACACACACACACACACACACACACACACACACACACACACGTACCACTGACACACACACACACCACGCACGCACGCACGCACGCACAGACACGCACGCACGCACGCGCACGCGCAGCCACTCAGCCGTGCGCGCGCACGCACGCACACACACACACACACACACACACACACACACACACACACACACACACACATGTACGCACTGACACACACACACACACACGCACGCACGCACGCACGCACAGACACGCAACGCACGCACGCGCGCGCGCGCACGCGCGCGTGCCGCACGCACGCACGCACGCACGCACGCACGCACGCACGCACGCACGCACGCACGCACGCACGCACGCACGCACGCACGCACGCACGCACGCACGCACGCACGCACGCACGCACGCACGCACGCACGCACACACACACACACACACACACACACTCACCAACACACACCACCAAAAAAGTCAAATAAACAAAACAAGAAAAACAAAACAAAACAACAACAACACAGCAACAAACAAACCAACAAACCAACAAAACAAAACAAAACAACAACAAAAACCAACGAAACAACAACAACAACAACAACAACAACAAAAGCAACGACAACAGTAAAACAGAATACAAATATGAACACAAACAGAAATAACCTACTCTCGCCAGCCGCTTGAATCCTTCTTCACGCAAATGTAACTTGCCTTTATCAAAATTTGACAGCCACGTGACAGCTAGTGCAGGGTACTTCATTGCATCTTTAACCTTTTAATCTAGTTTTACCCCCTCTCCATATCTGCACAGAAACAGTCCAGGCAACCGCTGATCGAGAGGAGTCCTAGCTCGCATTGGTAGGGTTTTATTCGGTCTTCTCAGTTTCATGGGCCAAACACAACGCAGTGTTAAACTGCAAAAATCCGTTGTCAAGAGTGGTGTCGATGTCAGGATAATAAAGATCGGCCTTGCGGCTGTGTGAGCATCAATACGGATAACTGGAAGTTTGCAGGATGGAGAGCACAATACCTGACCAGTACCGTGACCGCGCCAAACAATGAAAAACACCAAGAAACAGCCAAGCGAACACCCAACCGAAATCGGTGCTAGTCTCTTCTTTGTCTCTTCTTTGTCTGTCATCGTTAAAATGCAAAATATTACCAAGCACATAAAAGCTGAAAAAGAACACTATTTATTTTGACAAAACACATCATGCGAATTTTCGGGGTAATCCCATTTTTCAAGCTACAAAACAACACTTAAACAATAATAAAAAAAGAAAAAAAGAAGAGATGTAGGATACTTATATGCTTATGGTTGACCTTATAATGATTTGTTAAATATCACAACAAAGAAATTATACAAAATTTGTTTAGTTTAAAACCTGAGTGTTAAACATTGTGTGTGTAATCGAGCAGTAACTTGGTCTAAGCAAATGATCTTTAAGTTTGGGAAAGCTTCTGTGATTTTGAAGCAAAAATCCTGTAGCAATCATATAATTACCGACTTCTTAAAGTCTGAGAAACTGAATGAAACACGCAGACGGTTAAAAAGAAGGCTGACTTTTAAGGAACGACACAAAACACACACAAGGTTTCTGAGCAATCCATTTTTCAAAGCAACGGACTGACAGGTAAATGATAAAAAATGAGATTGCGTTTGGATCTTGCTTCAGAACGCTAGCAGTCAACTCTGTTTCTGATTTGTTTTCTTCTGAGAAACATGGTGAATTGACAAATAAATCTTGGAAATTGAAAGTGGCAAAAACTGAGATCGATTTCTATTTTTGCATAAGTCTGTATAGTTCAACGTTTGGAGTTCGGATTCTTGTCTCGTCCTTGTGCACATACTCTTGTCATTTTCCTATCTTCTGTATTGTCGTGTGAAAACAGATGTTGTCACGTGCTTCAGAAAAAAATACCCCCCCCCCCCCCCATTCACCCCAAAAAACAACACCAGCAAAAAAAAAAAAAAAAAAAAAAAAATCGCTTCTCGTTCTTGTTCCTGTTCGTTAGTGACTGAAATTATTATTATAACTAGAGTCTGTCAGCCAGAATGAGCTATTGAGCAGCAGCCTTATCGCTCTCTCCGACAATAATTAACCTGATTTGGGAGGTTTCAGTGGTATAATTAGCTACGTGGCCAGCGTCACTGACTCATGTATACCAGGTACCGTGGCTGAGTAGATAAGGTATTGGTATTCCACAATAGGGGTGGAAGTATCAAGGATATTGAATCCTATCCTAGTCAATCACTCATTTCCTCTCTAGGGAAAGGAAGAGAGAAGCTGTTAAATTCTATGACCTTATTCTCACTTAACTTGCAGTGATGTCACGTGTGCGTGCGTGCGTGCGTGCGTGCGTGCGTGCGTGCGTGCGTGCGTGCGTGCGTGCGTGTGTGTGTGTGTGTGTGTGTGTGTGTGTGTGTGTGTGTGTGTGTGTGTGTGTGTGTGGTGTGTGTGTGGTGTGTGTGTGAGTGTGTGTGCGCGCGCGCGCGCTCGTGTGTGTGTGTGTGTGTGTGTGTGTGTGTGTGTGTGTGTGTGTGTGTGGTGTGTGTGGTGTGTGTGAGTGTGTGTGCGCGCGCGCGCGTCGTGTGTGTGTGTGTGTGTGTGTTACATATACATTTGTGTGTGTAGGCTATGTGTGCATTTGTGCATGTGTGTGTTCGCGCGCGCGCGCGTGTATGTGTTGAGTGTGTGTGTGTGGTGTGTGTGTGTGGTGTGTGTGTGTGTGTGTGTGTGTGTGTTGTGTGTGTGTGTGTGTGTGGTGTGTGTGTGTGTGTGTGTGTGTGTGTGTGTGTGTGTGTGTGTGTGTGTGTGGTGTGTGTGTGTGTGTGTGTGTGTGTGTGTGTGTGTGTGTGTGTGTGTGTGTGTGTGTGTGTGTGTGTGTGTGTGTGTGTGTGTGTGTGTGTGTGTGTGTGTGGTGTGTGTGTGTGTGTGTGTGTGTGTGTGTGTGTGTGTGTGTGTGTGTGTGTATGTGTTGTGCGTGCGCGAGCGCGCGTGCGAGCTGTTGTGTTGTGCGTGCACAGCTAATTAGTTTTTGGATTTTAACGTCCTGTCAACCGCATAGGATCACCTCAGGACGAACGACACATTCAGAATTGTTTCACACCAGTTCAGAACTCAGTTCACGAAATCAGTGAGAAGCTGTTAGTACTGGATCACACCTCTAGGAAACCCCACAGCCAACAGCAAACGCAACCATGTCAAAACGGCCAACAAGAAACACATCCCAAAATTCACACTTCGCCCAACCACACACAACCGACAAGATACGTCACGTTCTCCGCGCAGTAACACCAAAATGGAAAGCGGAGTACTGTTGGGAGAATTTATGAAACAAGGTACAGATGAAAGCACCGTAGGGACAGAAACACAGACACCAAGAATAGGCTAAGAAGGGTAAGGTAAGCTCTCGCTGATATCATTATTTTATGGATAACAAAAAATAAATTGTAATGTCCCTACCAAGTGACTCCCCCCCCGCCTCTCCATATATCATTTCTTGAACTGCTTCTTTTTTTCTTTTTCGAAGAGAGAGAGAGAGAGAGAGAGAGAGAGGAGAGAGAGAGAGAGAGAGAGGAGGGAGAGAGAGAGAGAGAGAGAGGAGGAGAGAGAGAGAGAGAGAGAAAAGAGAGACACAACACACCACACAAACACACAACACGACGACGCACGCAACGCACGCACCACCACCACCACCACCACCACCACACCACACACCACCACACACACACACACCACACACACACACACACACACACACACACACACACACCAACACCCCACACCAACACACCACGACGCACCACACACACACACACACACACACACACACACACACACACACACACGCACACACGCACACACACACACCTCCTATTCAGCTCGCGTGAACATTGTGATTGTTCTTACGGGAGAGAAAAAAGAAGGAAAAAAAGACAGAAAGAAATTATTCCTTGTGGAAATATAAGAATGACCATCCAACCAAGTCCGAAAAAGAGAGAGAGAGAGAGAAAAAGAAGAAAAAGAAAAAAGAAGAAGAAGAAGAGCTACAGGATCAAACTCCGGCTGTTCTAAATCACAGCCACAGTCTTCAACGCCAATATATTTGACATTCACCCGGCCTCACCGATCAATACCTGATTTCATTTCTGAACCCAGTGTTCCCAGATCGTCCAGGTACCTGTCAAACTGCGAAATGGATTCTGCGGCCTGACTGGAAATTGCTGTCTTCTTTTCCAGTGCACGACACCGGGCGTGCGGCTTATTTGAAGAGGAAACACGAATAACGTTCGGTAATTGATCAGACCGGAACAGTTGTTCTTCCGTTCACTGAACAGATAATAATGTGTGTGAAACCGGGAGAGTGGCAAACATTTGGGAACACGGGGGGGATAAGGAAGAGAAAACATTTTATTAGGAGAGAAATTTGTGGGGGAAAAAGGGTAGGAGTAAATGGAAGTAGAA
>JABMCL010003837.1:1610000-1625000 GCA_018857735.1 Alviniconcha marisindica | reverse complement strand
GTATCTCTCCCATTGACACACAGACATGCACACCCCACACACACACACACACACACACACACACACACACACACACACACACACACACACACACACACACACACACACACACACACACACACACACACACACACACACACAACACACACACACACACACACACACACACACACACACACACACACACACACACACACACACACACACACACACACACACACACACACACACAACACACACACACACACACACACACACACACACCACAACACACACACACACACACACACACACACACACACACACACCACACACACCACACACACACACACACACACACACACACACACACACACACACACACACACACACACACACACACAACACACACACACACACACACACACACACAACACACACACAACACACACAACACACACACACACACACACACACACACACACACACACACACACACACACACACACGAGTGTACCTCGGAGATGCAAAGGGTTATAGTTATAATAATTTTAGCAATGCCTTACGAAACATACTTGTATAAATCATAAGCGACTGTGATGAATACAATGTATGTTAGATCTACTGTTTACAAAAAAAATCACCTCTCAGGTATATACGTGTCTAAAAGAAAGAAAAGATAGCAAGACTGGTTTTAAACGAATTACCAATGTTATGTAGGCCTACTCATAACACTCTTCACCGATGTGCACCGTGCTTACCTTCATTTATAATTTTGGGTAAAGCGGTCATGTGCAAACATTTATTAACTGGCGAAAAAAGCACACAGCTATGCACAGACTATAATTATGCAGAAAAAGGCACGTGATATTGTGCGTGAAACTAGGTTGATGACACGCTTAAAAGTACCCCTCTAAGGTGACCAAAACAAACAAACAAAACCACCACCACCAACAGGAAAGAAACAAAACAAACAAACGAACTAACAACGAAAATACCAGAACAATAACAATAACAAAAATTGGGCTGAACTGAAACGGATTGAACTGAACCGAACTGGACTGAAGTGAACTGACCTGGGCTGAATTGAAACGGACTGAACTGAACCGAAGTGGGCTGAATTGAACTGAACTGGGCTGAATTAACTGAACTGGGCTGAATTGAACCGGACTGAACTGAACCGAACCGAACTCGGCTGAAGTGAACTGAACTGGGCTGAATTGAAACGGACTGAACTGGACCGAACTGGGTGAACTGAACTGAACTGGACTGAACTGAAAGGGACTGAACTGAACCGAACTGGACAGGTCGACCATGTGACCACGCATTCCGTCTTAAGGTACCATACGCAGACTGCAATTTTTATATCCCCCCCCCCCCCCCACCTCCCTCCCGTCTATTCCATACGGGGGCAGAGCGTAGCCAGAGGGTCTCTGGTGCTTAGCGTGGAATGGACTCCGCCTTTTACACCGCCTATTGCTTCATGAAAAGCACAGCATCAAGATTAGGATGGTGTTGGTTACTGCTGCTTAAGTCAGTAGCTGAAGTTAGAGGTTAATTTGTCAGTTTCGCCCTTTATGAGAGTGTCTATGTAAATCATTTTCTTCTGTCGGAGCTGGTTACAGACGTTGTTTTGTTCACAACATGTAAAAGAGAAAAAGGAAATAGTTTTTTTTTTAATCTTGATGCTTTTATAAGATAAAAAAGAAAAGAATTTTTTTCCGGGAAGCTGGCACCATAATCGACAGGAAGATGTCTTCTCTGTGGTTTTATCTTCGACTGACGTTTATTTTGGTAGTTGCGGCGTTGGAATGCGACAGTAACGAGGTCAGTTTTGACCGTTTGTTTGTTTGTTTGTTTGGGTGTTGTCGTTTTGGTTGGCTCTTTTTTGTTTGTTTGTTGTTGTCTTCACTTCTTGCTTCTTGTTTCTGTCTGTCTTTTCTTCTTTTCTGTCTTTTCTTCCCTCCTTAAACTTTAAACCATTGAACTTTTTATTAAACTTCATCTGGTATTAATATATCCATCCGTCACTCAGTTACATCCATACACTCATTCTTGAATGTATGTATGTATGTATGTATGTATGTATGTATGTATGTATGTATGTATGTAAAGCCAGAGTCTCTGTATGCATATTACAATGCAATGTTGATTTAGACAATACACTTTCTTGGTATGTATGTATGTGTGTATGAGTGCATGAATGTGGTGACTTCCCTGTCATGGACATGGGACATGTGGTGATTCCCCTGTCATGGACATGGGACATGTGGTGACTCCCCTGTCATGGACATGGTACATGTGGTGATTCCCCTGTCATGGACTTGGGACATGTTGTGGTGACTCCCCTGTCATGGACTTGGGACATGTTGTGGTGACTCCCCTGTCATGGACTTGGGACATGTTGTGGTGACTCCCCTGTCATGGACTTGGGACATGTTGTGGTGACTCCCCTGTGCGAGACTCTTGACGTGATGCGCTTACTCTCCTGTCACTGTCATGAACTTGGGACATGTGGTGACTGCCCTGTTATGGACTTGGGACATGTGGTGACTGCCCTGTTATGGACTTGGGACATGTTGTGGTGACTGCCATGTCATGGACTTGGGACATGTTGTGGTGACTGCCCTGTTATGGACTTGGGACATGTTGTGGTGACTGCCCTGTCATGGACTTGGGACATGTTGCGATGACTTCCTTGTCATAGACTCTTGACGTGATGTGCTTACACCTCTGTCATGGAATCGTTACACGGTGTGCTTATTCCCCTGTCATGGACTTGGGACATGTTGTGGTGACTCCCCTGTCATGGACTTGGGACATGTTATGCTTACTCCCCTGTCATGGAATCATGACATGTGCTTATATTCCCCCGGCAGGGACTCATGACACGTGCTTACTCTCCTGTCATGAACCCATGACAAGTTGAGATTATATAATACCCTGTCATAAACTCGCGACACGTTGTGCTTGCTCTCCTGTGACAGATTCGCGACACTGATGTGATAACTCTCCTCGTCGTGACTCTCGACATTCTGTGTTACCCCTCTGTCTTGAACTCTTTACACGTGCTTACTCCCATCCAGTCTATTAAAATTTATTTTTATATTTTTTATTATTCCCCTCTAGCTGTCACGGAGTCTCGATAATTAAGTAACTAAACACGGTGCTTAACGTCCACAGAAACCGTAAGGCTTATTAGGGACGGGGAGAAGGGGGGAATGGGGTATGGAGGTGGGGGAAGAGGGAGATTATATACCTATCGGTACGCTGTCACCACCAGACTGACACCTGCATTAAGACGGGCAGCGATGAGAGTCATTTGAATGTTTCAGTAGGAAGTGATGGACAAAGTCACAAGACAGTGTCCATAAACCACAACCTTTTTGAAGAGAAAGGAGAGCCGAAGCGGTATCGAACCGAGGTCCTTCCGCTTACCAGCCTAACGCCTTACCGCTAGGCCAAACCGGCTCACAGCTGTCTGGATAGTAAGTAAACATGGTGCTTAACGTCCACAGAAACCGTAAGGCTTATTAGGGACGGGGGAGTCTCGATCGAGACGATGTGCTTTTCATACTTCTCAACGAGACAGGAAGGCATACTTGACTATTGCAGCTCGCTGCGCTCGATCCACGTGCAAGGTATAACGTGCAAAATGTCAACCGGCTCGTCGTCTGTTTGCCTTCACAGCGGTTGGATCTGTGAGCTATCACTGAAAAGCTTCTGCGGTCATTGCTCCGTTTGCCTTTCGCCTGTATACCTGTTCTGGGAGGCAGGTTAATCTCACTATAGAGCTATGCAAGGAAACAAAAAAGACATGCCCTTAAAAAAGGTAGTGGTGGGTGTTTTAGAGGCACAGTGCCACCCCTCGTCACCCCTGGTCCTAACCAGCACAGCTGTCTTAAAAGAGGGTAGTCCTTTGTCAGGGGGTGAGTCGGTAATTTGGCCTAGCGGTAAAGCGTTAGGCTGGTAAGCAGAAGCACCTCGGTTCGATACCGCTTCGGCTCTCCTTTCTCTTCAAAAAAGTTGTGGTTTGCGGACATTGTCTTGTGACTTTGTCCCTCACAATTAATCAGACATTGAAATGTCCCTCATCGATGCCCATCTTAATGCAGGAATCATTTTAGTGGGCACAGTGTAGCGATAGATATATAATGTCCATCTTCCCCCACCTCCATACCCCCCTCCCCCCCTTGTCGCCGTCCCCAATAAGCCTTATGGTTTCTGTGGACGTTAAGCACCATGTTTACTTACACGTCAGGGGTACATTTACATGGGAATATCAGGGGAAGGTTTCTGAAAAGGGGGGCCTTCAAAGAGTGATACGTGGTATCTCAGTTGTATTCTTCAAAGAATGGGCCTTTTTTTCTTTGAATGACTGGAATGTATGGGCTGAGTGCTACATAGCAGCATTTGACATTATTGCTCGTATTGGGTAACAGAGTTGCATTGTACAGGTGTGACTGTATTATAGTGATCATGAATAAATGAACCAACACTTAGATACATTCCTTGCACTTTTACTGGGCGAGGAATAAAGTTCTTATGTCTTATGCCTGTGTCATGTTATAATATATGCTCTTATCAACTCAGACTTTTACTGGGCGAGAAATAAAGACTTATGTCTTATGCCTATGTCATATATATATATATATATATATATATATATATATATATATATATATATATATATATATATATATATATATATATATATATATATATATATATATATATTTATTATATATAATAAACTGATAAAATCAAAGAAACACAACAAGTTGGCATAAAATTTCCCAAATTTTCGGCTGACGCCTTCCTCGGGGGTTTATTCTAAACAACTGAACGAGGGTAAAAACACAGTTCACACAACGATTTATATATTTGTATGCTCTTGCTCAACTCGGGCTTTTACTGACTCGGCGAGAATACCGTAAATTCTTATGTCTTATGACTATGTCATATATTATATGCTCTTGCTCAACTTGGATTTTACCCACGGAGATTGCGGTAGCCGGCAAATAAATGGTCACAGCGCGATGAAGGCGGCTCCTTGCTGCAGCTGTCTGCCAGAACACGGCAATGACATCAATGGCATCAAAGACATGCCCCTCGCGCGTTGGAGCACGTGCTATTGGCGTCGATCCCACAATGCAACCGGCTGTTGGGTGCCCGATGATGGCCCGAGTGTTGACATTACCTTTAGCTCCATGAACATGCCAAATGCTATCACGAGCCACTTTAGGTCGCGGATTGGATCTGGCTCTATCACAGGCTATAGCTCCAACTTACGGAGTAGCTTACGGCGGTGTTGCCTGGCGTGGGAATCGAGTTCGCTGCTCAGTCTTTGAGAAAGACGCATATAAATGTTCCATCGGACAAAGTTTACTTTGGCACCGGTGGGAGGGAGGGAGGAAACGCTGCGTTCTGGATAGAAAATGTCACATTTCAGGAGTGGGTTTCTTTGGTCTGGAGACAGAGGCGGGGCTGGGAGCTTACATACAGTCATTGTTCATTGTTTGTACTGGTCGAATTGTTGTTGTTGTTGTTGTTGTTAAGTTCCCAGCTGAGCACTCTGGGGATCACCGTGTATTTGCTTTTGACTCGACAAATACATTTTACAGGGTGAGAGGATTGCGCGTGTGACTTTTTTTTATTTTTTTATTTTAATTTTTTTTATTACCCCACCACATGGGAAGCTACACGCAGTCTTGGGAGGATTTATCTTCATTTCCGGAGGGTGGTTGCTGTTATGCCATGAGCTTATCACGGCTATAGATAGTCCCAACATGTTCTTTCCGCGCATCGCAACATTTTAATGCAGCCTTGGCGGCGTTCTTACTGGCGTCAAGGACACGGGTCGAGCCATGCAGGAGGTCGAACTATTCCCTGTTATTCTTCGCATATTCTTCGGAGGGGCGTCCCTCTGGAACTCCCTGCCTCAAAACATAAAATCCTGTATTTCTCTTCCTTGTTTCAAACGTAATCTGCACAAATATATGTCTGCGAATAACCTTAAGTCAAATTTGGACGGATTTGTTTGAATCACATGTTTGCCTAAAAATTTGATTGTTGTATACATGTATGTCCATGAAAGAAATTTAATTCCGACGTTTGTGCACATTTGTAGGAACTCTGTAAAACTGCATTAATCAATTGCTTATTCGTGCTTATAATATCTGTTTGTAGTATAGTCGTGCTTATTGATTATGTGTTTGTAGTATAGCAAGGACTGGCTATTAGATAGGTCCAAAAGGATCTAACGCTAGTATCCTTAAGTGTTAAAGTTTTTGAGTTCGAGTTCGAGTTCCCCTTGTTGTTCATTGTAGTCTATGTTAACTCAGTTTAACCCCTTCATTGCTATGATATCAGTTCAAAACAACGGATAAAAGCGAAACTCGAAACCCTTAAGCCTTTTGTCTTCTTTTTCACACTGGCATGTGAAGGGATTTTCATCAAAACGCATAACATTGAAAATAAATGAAAGGAATGAAAAATATACTGTTTGCAGGCGCGTCCGTGCATCTTTTAGCTCGGAAATTTTATAGGCTGGGGCAGTGAAGGGGTTAAAACAGTCCCGGATAGGTGACCCTAAGCGGTTGACGGGACGGTACTGAAAATCCAAGAACTAATTAACCTGCTTGCCATGGAACTATCGTGGTTCTAACTTGATTTTACCCTTTCTTTTTGCTTTTTTTACAAATGTCTCAATATTGATTAGTTACATGCACACTGTCGTCTGCATGCTTTTCCCCCCTCTCGGTCTGTAGTAACCTTCCCGCAATGCGCCAGTGATTTAAAAAAAAGAAGTAGATCTGTGAAATAGGAACCAACGAAATAAAGCAAGAAAAGGGGAGAAAATATCAAGAAGAGAGAGAGAGAGAGAGAGAGAGAGAAAAGAGAGAGAGAGAGAGAGAGAGAGAGAGAGAGAGAGAGAGAGAGAGAGAGAGAGAGAGAGAGAGAGAGACAGACAGACAGACAGACAGACGACAGAAGACAGACAGACAGACGACGAGAGAGAGAAGAGGAGAGAGAGAGAAGAGAGAGAGAGAGGAAGAGAGAGAGAGAGAGAGAAGAAGGGAGAGAGAGAGAGAGAGAGAGAGAGAGAGAGAGAGAGAGAGAGAGAGAGAGAGAGAGAGAGAGAGAGAGAGAGAGAGAGAATGAAGTATGTTACGCAGTCAACAGTGCGTAACAGAGAGAGAGAGAGGGGGGGGGGAGGAGAGAGGGAGAGAGAGAGAGGAGAGGAGAGAGAGAGAGAGAGAGAGAGAGAGAGAGGAGAGAGAGAGAGAGAGAGAGATGATGATTAATGATTATTCATTAAAGGCCATGGCCCTTCATGAAGGGGTACACATACAGTTTGTACAAAGCCATAAAAAAAGGAATAAAAAGGTTTAGTTTTGCATCGTATAAGTGACAACTATTAACTACAACGGGTTCATTAGTACTAAGTAGTAACAGTATCCCTAATCTTGAAAGCCTTATACAGAAAAATTGATAGTTTTCTGACAATTTCCTGGTTGGTTGAAGCCAGCAGCAAACTAAGCCTAAAAAGGCAAGGATGTTTACAGAACTTGGTGGGAATAAACTGCTTTCTAATGACATCTAGCAGAGGGCAACATAGAACAAAGTGAACCTCATCTTCCTTAGCTTCTCCGCATAATGGACATTTCAAATCCTTTTCAACATGAATTCTATACCGATAATAATGTACAGAGAGCTCGGATACCCAAATCTAAATTTTGTCATGATACGTTTCAAATGTCTATCCATATTCATAGTTATATATGTTTTGGTACAATGCGAAATGCTATTAAAACTTCTGTACATACTAAATCTGTCACTAGTTTGAACATGATCTTCCCAATCCTGCCATCTACAGTAAATCAAAAAGCGCGTATAAACTCATTCACTCTTCCCACACCTTGATTCATCCATACAAATCCAAAGCCATACTGAAACAATTGCATTCTAACATTTGAAACCCAGTTTCTCTTACCCCTGGCATCTAAATTGTATAACATCTTATATGCTTTATGCGGCAATCTGTCTTCACCCATACATGTAAGCTTCAACCAATAGCGAATACATCTGACGGCGGAATTCAACGTAACTGGAAACCTGTCTGTCTCACCATACACAAGGTCATTTGGTGTTTTCATATCTACCACTAAAAATCTTTTCAGCGCGTACAAATGAACTTTTTCAATATGTATCGCCGCTTTATCAAGACCCCATAACTCAGACCCATACTGTGCGATTGGTTGCACTTGGGAATCAAAGAGCTTCAAAAACACTTCTAATGAATTGTTATTAAGCAAGAGATAGAGAGAGAGAGAGAGAGAGAGAGAGAGAGAGAGAGAGAGAGAGAGAGAGAGAGAGAGAGAGAGAGAGAGAGAGAGAGAGAGAGAGAGAGAGAGAGAGAGAGAGAGAGAGAGAGAGAGAGAGAGAGAGAGAGAGAGAGAGAGAGAGAGAGAGAGAAGAGAGAGAGAGAAGGACTCGAACTCGAACTCGAAAACTTTATTTTACAAGGATTGTAGTTTAGGTTCATTCAAAAACCTGTCTAACAACTAGTCCTTGCTAAGCTACAGATGAACATATATCAAATTACAGGCATTATTTATATACATATGGGCATGAATGAGTGAGAATTTCCACACAAAACATAGCGTGCTCACAGCGCCAGATGAACACATGCCATACATCATTCAGTTACATATTATGAGCATACGGTGAGCATATTATGAGCAAATGAAGCAGCAGAACATCTGATCAGTTCATATGACTAGTATCGGAAAAGAAAACAGAAGCAGTCAATGCTTATCTTATAAAGAACAGTAAGGGAGAATGAGAGGGAGTGGGGTGGGTCGGAAGGCAGTCGGAAGGACAGGGCGGAGTTGTATGGGTGTATAAAAAAGGTCTCAAATGACCAGTCATTGCAATGGCAATCACTCGAAAACCTCAGTCTATCTGTCTGTCTGAGAGAGACAGAGAACTGGAACTCAAGCTCTAAAACTTTATTTTACAAGGACTGTAGTTTAGGTTCAGTCAAAAACCCGTCTAACAACTAGTCCTTGCGAAGCTACTGATGAGTAAATATAAAATTACAGGCATAATTTATATACATACAGGCATGAGTGAGTGAGTGAAATTTGATATGAGATTTCCACACAAAACATAGCGTGTTCACAGCGCCAGATGTACACATGCATACATCACTTAGTTATACATTATGAGCATACAACCTGTAAATAAGGCAGCAGAACATATCTGATCAATTCAACACCGGTATTAGAAAAAGGAAAAAAGAAAAGGAAAAAAAAGCAGTCAATGCTTATCTTATAAAGAACAGTAAGGGGGTGGGGGGCACTATCACAAGCAGTCGGAAGGATTGGGCGGAGTATTATGTCACTGTCCATCCTATGTAAGAGAGAGAGAGAGAGAGAAGAGGAGGAGAGAGAGAGAGAGAGAGAGAGAGAGAGAGAGAGAGAGAGAGAGAGAGAGAGAGAGAGAGAGAGGAGAGAGAATGGTGTTTTACGCCCAGTCAACCAGTAGCGTTATATCACAGAGAGAGAGAGAGAGAGAGAGAGAGAGAGAGAGAGAGAGAGAGAGAGAGAGAGGAAAAGAGAGAGAGAGAGAGAGAGAGAGAGAGAGAGGAGAGAGAGAGAGAGAGAGAGAGTAAATTGGTGTTTTACGCCCAGTCAACCAGTGCGGATATATCAGGAGACGAGAGAGAGAGAGAGAGAGAGAAGGAGAGAGAGAGAGAGAGAGAGAGAGAGAGAGAGAGAGAGAGAGAGAGAGAGAGAGAGAGAGACATAACAGGTGTCCCAGGGCGACCGTCTACAAGTTAGTCAGCAGGAGATAACTGGTAAAAAACGAAACTCATTAACTACGTCTTTGAATTACGTCACCGGCAATAACAGATCGTGCCTGCCGTTGAAATCCATTACACGAGAAACGCTGAGTGAGCTCCATGTTCCCGCAACCTTCCCATCTCAGCCCATTGGCAAAGACGGCAGGAGAGGAACACAAGCCAGGAAAATACTCGAGCTCAGAAGTTAAGCAACCTTTTTTTTTTAAATCTTTTAAATTACCACAATGCACAGATATTCGAATCTTAAGAAATTACTGCCACAAAAGCACCGGATGGAAGCGATTAAGTGCTTACTTTTTAAAGTGAAACTGAAACTTCCTGCCCGTTGAATGGAGGCAGACCAGTGAATAATTAAGCCATTTGCTGGTCTAATGGCTTATTCTACCGCCATTTAGCATGGCTTATTCTACCGCCATTTAGCATGCTGTCAGTTTCAATCTTCGCTGCGTGGAGGACACGTGAGAAACGTGCCCGACATGTGTAAAACATTACCAGTTTTGCCAATATCATAATTATGCGACTGAAACAATTTAGGTCAGGATCATTAAACTCACGCTAATGGGTGGCAAAGCTTCGGTTTAGTTTAGCGTGCAGTTCCTAGACAGTTTAAAGCAACAGCTTGCAATCAGCAGTAAGTATGTGAGTAAATTGGTGTTTTACGCCCAGTCAACCAGTGCGGTTACATTAGGGCGATTTGCAATCAGCAGGGTATATGCCAAGTATACAGACATACGGCTAACATAATCAGCCCGTGTCAAAGATATCCACAAACGTATTCGTCCACAGTGTCAGTGGCTTGACTAATCTTGCCAGGTGAGAGTTACCGTAGCGGCAAACTCCGAGCATTGGTTTACGACATCGTAAGGAACCGGAAAGCAACGCCCAGACTGTGTCACCGTAGGCAGCTCAGGTCTTCGTTTGTTGTCTTTGTGTGACATCTTTCAGTCGAGCGCTGATTACCTCCCTTGTGTGTTAATCATCATGGCCTTTCTCAAGTCGTTATCTGACTTGATTTGATCAGATTTTGAAAGTATTAGACTCCTTACAGCTGAAAGTTGCTTAACTTTTTGGCTTGAGTATGCCTTATCAGGATCGTCAATCTCAGTCTGCATGTTTTGCAAACCTGTTTCGCCCTCTTCGAAACGAGGTTATATTCAGCAATCTATCGCCAGTCCCAGTCTGCATGTTTTGCAAACGTATTTCACGCTGTGTGAAACGAGGTTATAGTAATCTCGTTACAAAAACCGGTTTCAGACGTGAGAGGGAAGAAAGAAGAAAAAAAGCTGGGCAAAAATAGGCAGATGGAGTGAAAGAGACAAGTGACTGATAACACACCGTGGGGTCTGAGATAAAAATAGTCCTGAGGAATCAGCCGTGGTTTAGGGGGTTGGGGCCGGTGGGGTTGGGGCAGGGGAGGGGGGTATGTGGGCGGGGTGTGGAGTGGATATAGTCACAGGAAAATGTGGACAGCTCACCCTCGCTGCGCCAAGTTCCATACTAACAAAGCCTCTAAGGAAAATCTTTGATATTAACACAGCCTCTAGGGAAAATCTTTGATACTAACACAGCCTCTAAGGAAACTCCTTTGATATTAACATAGCCTCTAGGTAATAGCCTCTAGGGAAATATTTGATACTAGCAGAGCCTCTAGGGAAAATCTTTGATACTAACATAGCCTCTAGGGAAAACCTTTGATACTAACATAGCCTCTAGGGGAAAACCTTTGATACTAACATAGCCTCTAGGGAAAACCTTTGATACTAACATAGCCTCTAGGGGAAAACCTTTGATACTAACATAGCCTCTAGGGAAAACCTTTGATACTAACATACCCTCTAGGGAAAACTTTTGATGCTAACATAGCCTCTAGGGAAAATCTTTGATACTAACATACCCTCTAGGGAAACCTTTGATACTAACATAGCCTCTAGGGAAAAGGAGATTATATACCTATCGCTACACTGTCACCACCATAATGACTCCTGCATTAAGATGGGCAGCGATGAAAGCCATTTTAATCCTTCATTACTTGTGAGGGACAAAGTCACAAGACAATGTTCGCTGACCACAACTTTTGAAGAGAAAGGAGTGCCGAAGCGGATTCGAACCGAGGTCCCTTTGCTTACTAAGCTAGCGCCTTACCGATAGGCCAAACCGGCTCACGCTACCCATCACCCTGCCCATTCTGTTATATAGACAGACACCAGCTGCATCGTCATGTCTCCGTGAACCCTGTTGCTCCAAGAGGCGGGGCGGTCGTGAACACTGTGCCACCATCAGGACGTACAGGACACCTGAAGACGTTAACCCCTTCACTGCCATGATGTCACTTGAAAACGACCAATGAAAGTGCAAAATCTGAAACCCTTCAGCCCTTTGGTCTTCTGTTTCCGCACTGACATGTGAAAGGATTTTCATCGAAACGCATAGCATTGAAAGTAGACGTGTTTATAAAATCTGAAACAAGAATGACTGCTAGCGTTCTAAAATATGTTTGTGTCCTAATAAATAAGCGTTCTTTTGAACCTTTTATATGTTTGGATCTTAAAAAAAAACAAAAACCTCTGGATGGTCCCTGCAGCACACGCACGCACGCACGCACGCACGCACGCACGCACGCACGCACGCACACACACACACACACACACACACACACACACACACACACACACACACACACACACCCCCACACACACCACTGGTGGAGTTTATGTAGCTTGTATTTACACGCATGCCAGGTGAGAGTTACCGTAGGCGACTCGGGTCTTTGTTGTGCTTGTGTGACGTATTTCGAGCTCTAATTAACTCCCTTGCGTGTTGATTCGGAAAATCTGCTGTTTGTACGCGCGTCCGTGCATCATTCAGCCCGGAAATTTTACGGAATCCGGCAGTGAAGGGTTAAGCCTCATTCGCATCGCACTGGGGTAAGCGTAGAATGCAGACATTCAGGTATAGTGCGTGCCACACTCCGAGCACCGCTTTCCGGCACATTCCTCCAAACTCTGCCAGATTTAGTTACGTCACTGATCTCCGCGCAGCTGTCCACCGACGCGGTCAGCGCCCTCCGAAAGGTTTGGGTACTAAAAAGACCTAGCGCCTGTGAGCGGTAAGGCGTTAGGCTGGTAAGCGGAAGGACCTCGGTTCGATACCGCTTCGGCTTTCCTTTCTCTTCAGAAAGGTTGTGGTTTGTGGACACTGTCTCAGTTGTGACTGTGTCCATCATTTCCTACTGAAACATTAAAATGGCTCTCATCGCTGTCCATCTTAATGCAGGAATAATTCTGGTGGTGACAGTGTAGCGATAGGTATATAATCTCCCTCTTCCCCAACTTCCCCAACCCCTTCCCCCCCCGGCCTTCTCCCCGTCCCTAATAAGCCTCGTGGTTTCTGTGGACGTTAAACACCATGTTTACTTAATCTAGCGCCCAAGCACGCACGTAAACATGAGGCGCATCCACCCCGGGTAAAAAAAGAGTTCCGTCTCGATTCAAACGATTGTGGTTTTATTTGTGCTGGTGTAATCTTTGTTGGCGGCTATAAATGACGCGCCTTGCTTTATTTCAGTTGTTTGTAACAAACTTACTGCTGTTTGAGCACCAAGAAAAACCTGCTCGTTAGCTGACAGTTTTCTGGACCCTATGGCGTAACTAAATACGGCAAGTGGTTGAAGGAAGGATGTCGTAAACCAGTGCTTGGAGTTTGAGTGCGTGCATGAGCGGATGACAGGTATCGGGGAGCATGAACTGCGTGCGCGGAAAGAGGTCATGGTCGTCACGCACTAACCTATCTAACACATGATGATGACGTGCAAGTTCACGCAGCGTCTGGTCCTGATATAACCAGAGCATTTCCATGGCGTGGATTGGTGAGCCGGTTTGGCCTAGCGGTAAGGCGTTAAGTTGGTAAGCGGAAGGACCTCGGTTCAATACCACTTCGGCTCTCCTTTCTCTTTGAAAAGGTTGTGTGGTTTGTGGACACTGTGGACTTTGTCCATCACTTCCTACTGAAACATTAAAATGGCTCTCATCGCTGCCCATCTTAATGCAGGTCATTCTGGTGGTGACAGTGTAGCGATAAGTATATAATCTACCTCTCCTCCCACCTCCATACCCCCTTCCCCCCTTCTCCCCGTCCCTAATAAACCTCATGGTTTCTGTGGACGTTAAGTACCATGCTTTACTTACTTGGCGTGGATTGTGCGCCTCCCTTTCCTGTGGCTGTTATCGGGGACGGTGTGCTGAAAGGTGAAAATGAAGAGCATCAGGTGCAGGAATAAAGTCGGTCTGATTCCCATACAGCCACAACAGGTTATCATGAAGGTCTGACTGAAGTGCTTTGAAGAAGCCTCCAGCGTCGAGAGAGAAAAACAACAATGTTCGACAACAGCAAACAAACAAAACCGCATAAGACACATTGTTGCAAACTAAGCATGGAAATGTAAAGGGAATGAAAACTGAAAGAGAACGACAACAACGGCAGCAGCAAGAGCAGCAGAAACAACAACACTGAACAAGAAAAGCTTAAATGAGTTGAAGACATCATGATTAATGTGGAGTATTTTTCAGGTTGTATAATGGGTTTAACAAGAACACACATACAAGCACGCGCGCGCGGCGCGCGCGCACACACACACACACACACACACACACACACACACACACACACACACACACACACACACACACACACACACACACACCCCACACCACCCCCACCCCACACACCACACACACTGACACACACACACACACACACACACTCACACACACACACAACACACACACACACACACACACACACACACACACACACACACACACACACACCACAAACACACACACCCCAACACACAAAAACACACAGACACACAGACACACAGACACACAGACACACACACACACACACACACACACACACACACACACACACACACACACACACACACACACACACGTGCGCATGTGGAAGTTTTTGTAATTCGTGGATCTCCTTCCTCTAAAAGAGATGAAGATGCTACTAGACCTCCAACTCCAACCGTTATTTGTCGGACGCCGAAAGGTCGGGCGGTACAGTCAAAGCGACGTTTCGCAAAAACGGGTACAATCTGTAGAAGAAAGCGAGAATCGTTGCTTTATAGTTTTGCATGCAAT